>JANTQI010000007.1:66875-217305 GCA_032988985.1 Emmonsiellopsis sp. PD_5
TGTTCGGGTGGGGGGGGGGGGGGTGGGGGGGGGGGGGGTGGGGGAGGGGGTTGTTTAAAAAAAAGGGGGGGGGGGGGGGGGGGGAGAAAGGGGGTATGATGTTGTGTTTATGTTGTATTCTGATCTGATGATTCGGATAGGCATTTCATTGGTATATATTATAATAATTCCCCTGCCAAATCAATTCTTTCCCTATTTTTGCGGGGTTTTCATGCGGATATGTATATAGGTTTGCGAACGAGGATTCCCTCCGTGAAATCCACCGTGTCCTCCGTCCCGGCGGAGTCCTCGGAATGATCTGGAACGTCGACGACTGTGCGTCAAATGCCCTCTCCTCTAACATAGCATACAATCCTGCAGAGAAACTGAATGTAGATAAACAAACAGACAACGCACCGCGCAGCTGGACAGCGACCACCGAGTGGGAAACCAAGGTAAAAGCCATAACACTGTCGCTTGACGATAACCAGCCACGATTCCGGCACGATAAGTGGAAGGCCGTGCTTGACAACAATGATCTCAAACTGTTCGCTTGGCCGATGGGAGAGGGGCGGGTGCCTTTTAAAAGGACGTTGAGTAAACAGGCTATCTGGGATCGGTATTGTACGCTCAGCCATGTTGCGAATTTGCAGGGGGAGGAATTAAAGGTAAAAAAAAAACGAAGAACAAAACAACCATGCATGGCAGTCTAATGAAGCGGGATGTTTTTTTTATCGTTCATCTCAGCTCAAGTCTGGTAGTATGATCAGCTAACGACCCGAACGAATAGAGTATAAAGAAACAAGTATTCGACGCGCTGGAAAACGACAAAGAGGCCACAAACAGCACCGGGGAGCTGGCGTTGAACGGGGTGACGTATTTCGTCTGGATGGAAGCTATATAAAAGCCTTTCCCCTTGGAGGAGAGCAGCGCGGATGGGTAGGCAGATTTGGAGGGACTTAGCGCAAAGACATAGATTATTGTTTATCATCAAGTAAATATAATCTCTTTCAACCCCCCTCCTCCCTCGTTCGCCAACTCCATATATATAACCCCCCGTCGCAAAACGAGCGGCGTGTCCAAAATCCCGTGCGCGAGAAATATGGCTTCCATTATAGCTGTTCCCATCCATGACTGTCGGCAACCCATCCATTCCGGGTTGTAAAATATCAAGATCAGGTCCTTCGAGAACCAAATGCTCATGAAACATCAAGGGAAATTCTATGCGAAGCGTGGAAGCAGAATCTGAAGCTCATCGGCGCATTATCGTGCGTAAATTATTTCGTAAAATGGGTTTTTTTAAAAAGCAGACAGACAGCAAACTAATCGGCGGATATATAAAGAACTGGGCAAAAAACCAGAATGATATCAGCAGCAAACTCCAGGACAGACAGAATACCAGCCAACAGCATCGCAAAATACATACCATTATTCCCCCGCACAAACGCATCCCCGTAGCTCCGTCTGAGCTTTCCATCAACGTATTCCTCCGTCTTCTCCAGGGCGATGTTCATATAGCCATCGACGGATTGCAGCTCGCCTGGAACGGACAGTTAGATATGTTTTCCCTTAGAATAGGTAGACAATATGTAGATGGAGTTATGCGCACCTTTGTAGACGACGCCGGAGTTCAGTTTGACGGTTACCGGAGCACCGGTGATTTCGCCCAGGAAGGCGGAGGGGTCTTTGCCCTCTGAGGCGGCTCCGTTTTCCATGGCGGCGCGGTGGGGGTTGAAGGTAATAAATAGATGGGATGGAGCAGCGGATAGCGAAGTGGTGGATATGCGCAACAGACTTGACTAAGTGTAAGTAGGCTGGTTGGTTGGCGCGTTGACGGAGACGGTGTGCTTGTGCTGGTTGAAGGTCGGATGGTTGGAGCTGGGACAAGAGCCGACGGAGATTCTTGGCGTCAACTATTTGCTCGCCAGCATCCAGCTCAACTTCCAAGTTCCATGCCATCATCACCAAGACCAACGAGCTATTTACTAGCTACCTCTGATCCCCGAAATCCAAATCCTTTATTCGCGCATTTCAATTCCCCGCAAATTGCCCTGCCCCTGTCCCCAGTTTAGCCGTCGGCCCGTCGTGAGGACCAATGCTGCTTCGGATGGGGAACTTCCCGATCACCTTGCAAGGGGCTCATCAGACAGACAAATGATATATGCCGGGCTTTTCAACTGGCCGCAAGCTAGGATTGTGGACTGTATTCGGATGACGTCCAGTACGCGGACTGGATGCGTACGACTCCTATATACAATGCCCTGGCTTGGTTGTGGCTAAACACTCGGTTCCCCTCGAAATATCGGGTTTGACGGATTGAATTAGCTCCTCACTCAAAGAGATTGCGCGATCTAGTTCGGGTGAGAGCAGGGGCTGGATTTACCCGAGTTAACACAACACTCAACTGAACGGGATCTCACCCAGCTTGACCGGGGAAAGGGCCGAAGATGGATTCTTATATTGGCCGTGGTGCGCGGGAAACTCATGTCCATCGACCTCAGCCATTTCCACATGGGCTAATAGACTTGGAAATATCATGAGGAACAATCGCATCATCAGGCTTTGCCTGCTCATGGTGCTGGGTGTAGGGGGACATGCTGCGCTTGATGGCAATCGTTTTCTGTGGTACACGGAGCCTGCTACGGACTGGGAAACCGGTGCTTTGCCAATTGGCTGCGGCAGACTGGGCGCAACCATCTTTGGCGGCGGAAATGAAGTGATTACCATTTCTGAGGACACGATTTGGTCCGGTCCTCTCCAGGACCGACTACCCGCTAACGGCCTCGAAGCTCTGCCAAATGCCCGCGAAATGCTCCTGGCTGGGAAAATTACCGAAGCTGGGGAGTTTATACAGAGAGAAATGACCCCGGTAGAGGATTCGGAGCGAGCCTTCAGTTACTTTGGAAGTTTGAATCTTGCTTTCGGCCACCCCGATGATTCTGAGGATTATCTACGCTGGCTTGACACCAGACAGGGGAACTCCGGTGTCTCATACACGCATGATGGTGTCGGTTTCGAGTGAGTGTAGTGCATTGCAGGTACAACGGGTCGATTACTGATAGTTTGAGGCATTAGGCGCGAGTATATTGCAAGCTACCCTGCAGACGTTCTTGCTGCACGATTTACTGCTAGCAAAGATGGCGCTCTTAATCTGAATGCGAGCATCAGCCGGACGGAGAACATTCTAACCAATGAAGCTTCCGTGGCTGACGGGATCAGCTCTGTCACTATGATGGGGTCTAGCGGGCAACCACTAGAGGAAAATCCAATCTTGTTCACTGGCCAAGCGCGCTTTGTAGCTCCTGGCGGTTAGTATAGTCTTTGGAGAATGAACCTTTTGCCTATAAACTGACTGAATTGCTAGCTGAGATTAGTGCTTCCGGGGAGACTTTAATCATTGTTGGGGCCACAACAATTGACGTCTTCTTCGATGCGGAGACAAACTATCGCTACCCTGAGCAAGAGAAGTGGGAAAGCGAGATCAATAGAAAGTTGACAAGAGCAGTTGACCAAGGATTCGACGAAGTAAAGAAGGGGGCCCTCGCTGATTCTGGCGCTCTTCTGGGACGAGCTTCAATCGATCTCGGAAAATCTCCCGATGGACTGGCAGATCTTCCAACCGACCAGCGCGTAGCCAACGCCCGTGAGGATCTCCGCGACGTCCAGCTCCCAACACTCGTTTGGAATTATGGTCGCCACATGCTCGTTGCCTCGTCAAGAGATACGGAAGCTGAGATTGACATGCCCGCGGGCCTGCAGGGGGTGTGGAACAATGAGTCTACGGCCTCTTGGGGCGGCAAGTACACCGTTAATATCAACACGGAAATGAATTACTGGGCAGCAATGACAACAAATCTCCTCGATACGCATCAACCCCTATTCGATCTTATGAAGGTGGCCCAGCCACGCGGTCAGGAGATGGCCGAGGGCCTGTATGGCTGCGGTGGGACAGTGTTCCACCATAACCTCGACTTATGGGGCGATCCAGCCCCAACCGACAACTACACTGCCTCCACTATGTGGCCCATGGGTGCGGCATGGCTCGTTCAGCATATGATGGAGCACTACCGCTTTACCGGCGACAAGGAATTTCTGGAAAATGTTGCCTACCCCTTTCTCGTGGACGTGGCAACTTTCTATGAATGCTATACCTTTGAATGGGAGGGTTCAAGAGTCACAGGTCCGTCAGTTTCGCCGGAGATCAAGTTCGTCGTACCAGGCGATATGAGCGTTGCGGGGAAGGGTGAAGCCATGGATATTGCTATAGAAATGGACAACCAGCTCATTCGCGATGTTCTAAGAAGTCTTCTCGAAGCAGCTGATGAATTGGGAATTCCGGACACAGACAAGGACGTCGCCGCGGCCAAAGAGCTCCTCCCCCTTATCCGAGAGACCCAGGTCGGCTCCCAGGGCCAAATACTAGAATGGCGGTATGAGTACGAGGACGACGAGCGTGGCCACAGACACATCTCTCCTCTGTACGGTCTCCACCCGTCTAACCAGTTCTCCCCTCTCGTAAACGAGACGCTCAGCAAGGCATCCAGGGTGTTTCTCGAAAAGCGCCTTGCCGGCGGCTCGGGATCGACTGGTTGGAGCCGCACATGGATTCTTAACGCGTTCGCACGGCTTCACTCGGGATCAGATGTTTGGGAACATGTCAAGGCATGGTTCGCTACCTTTCCAACGGCCAACCTGTGGAACACGGACAATGGGTCGAACTTCCAGATCGACGGTAACTGGGGCTTCACCAGCGGCATTACGGAGATGCTGTTGCAGAGTCACGTCGGCACTGTGCATATCTTACCCGCTCTACCTGCTGAAGCGGTGCCAGTGGGAAACGCCACGGGATTGTTAGCGAGGGGTGGCTTTGAGGTGGACATCGAGTGGGAAGGGGGCCAGCTGAAGAAGGCAGTTGTGACGTCGAAGCTCGGTAGAGAGTTGAGTCTCAGGGTTCAAGATGGGGCTGATTTTTCAGTGAATGATGAACCATACAAGGAGCCAATACAGACAACCGAGGGGGAGAAGTATACAATCACACCATGAAGAGAAGGTTGGTTTGGTTTAGAAAATGAGAGCGGCTCTTATAGCCAAGTCAGGTACATTGTATATACAAACTCAAGATAAGAATTGCGGAAATATCTCCTGTTCTACCACCAATTGATTCCTGGATGGGTAGGTCTATCTATGTAGCTACGCGTAGAGAGGAAGTTGATGCCAAGAACACCTAGTTAAATACATCGCGACTCTCCGCATTCCACCATCCCACCTAGCCAAACACAAGAACCTCCTTCTCCTCCGCACACCTGATGCCCATATCCCGCGTCCCTCTGCGCATTTCTAGAACCCAATATGCCTCTATGACACCCTAGTCCTCAATTCCATTTCGAGGTATAACCCTTCCCAGCACACCGATTCCTTCGACTCTACTAAACCCCCATTGTCCCTCCAGACAAAAACACCTCCGCGCAAAACCCCCCCACAACAAAAAGAAAATGCGATCCTTCTTCAAAAAGCCCAACTGGGCCACCAAAGCTGACAGTCCCAGCCAGCCAACCGAATTCTACCGCCGCTCAGACCAAGTCTACGCGGACATCTTAGCTACAGAGCCCGACGACGAGGATACTACCGAAAGTTCGAGCGCGCAGGCGCAGGCGCCCAAGGCGAAGAAGAAGGATCAGTTACGGGAGACGACGCGGGCACCGAAACGGCGACGCATATCACGTTCGGAAAGCGATGATGATTCGGTAGATTTGGAGAAGAAGGGCTCGTCACAATCTATATCTACGAGGGATGAGATCGAGAGACAACTGAGCAGTGAGATCAAGGGCGAACATAGGGCTGCATCGGAGGAATATGATGAGGCTGGGTCTGTGGCCGCGGTAATACCGCCTGTACACACACGGAATACGAGGGCACAGGCCCGGTTTAAAGACTCCCCCCGAAAGCCAGGAATACAGCCGGCGGATGTTGTGGATGTGGGGTCAGATTCGGAGGAGCCGCAGCCTAATAAGCCCGGTGAGAGACAATTACTGGAGGACACGACTGATGATGAGGTGGAAGAGGTTGAAGAGTTTCCCGAGCTTGCGCGAAAGGCACGGGAGAGGGCGCGAGAACGCGAGGCTGCTACGCAGGCTACTCGTCAACCTGCTGGAGATACCAGCATAGACAATCGCACACTCCCCGCCGTTCCATCTCCCCGTGCGGTTAGCCTTGCCAAATCAACCAGTAACACTCCCGATAGGACGGCCCCAGAGCGTATTGTGAAAATCTACATAAGCTCTGACCTGGAGAATACTAACGACCTCATCGTACATCGAAAACTGGACCAGAATTTGGGAGATGTGCGATTGGCCTGGTGTGCCCGGCAAGGATTCAATGAGGATATGACGTCCAAGGTGTACTTGACGTGGAAAGGCAGACGACTGTTCGACGTCACAAGCTGTAGAGGTCTACGTGTCCAAGACGAGAAACCGGACGACCTACCCATGATCGATGAACTGAACGATGACGACGGCTCGATCCCGGTCCATATGGAAGCGGTCACAGAGGAGCTACATGAAGAACGAAAACGACGAATGCACAAGACTCCATTTGACGATTCGGAAGGGTCCGAGCTAGAAACGAAGGAACCAGATAACAGTTTTCGTCTTGTCATAAAGGCCCCTGATATGGAAGACTTCAGGATTAAAGTCCGCCCAACCAACCACATACATAATATTATAAGCAACCTCCGAGAGAAAAGACAGATCCCGCCGGAAAAGAAGGTTCGGCTCCTCTTCGATGGCGACGTACTTGACCCGCAGTTGATGATACAGGATCACGATTTTGACGACCTTGATGCCATTGATGCGCAAATCCGATGATATGATATCCCGGACAAGCGGTTAAAGTGCGCTGTCTTTCTATCTGTTCTGCCTCATTTATTAGCCATAATGATTTCTCTGGGTGTTTAACAAGCGACAGGAAGTTCTAGGAGTTGGACGGTCTTTTCATTGAATATTTATAGCTAGGGTGTGACGACTCTTTGCTCTTCTGTATATTACGAAGCACGAATCTAATACACTTGATACTTCAACAATAATCGTTTGTTTCGTCTATAAAAATATATGTTCTAGATAACCAACTCCCAGCTCCTCTACATGTACAGTACATGTACATACTCTGTCGCCGATAAGCGATAACGCTCCTCCAGTCTTGGCATAAATTTTTTAGTTTCCCCTCCGCAATCTCGGCGCAACAAGTTCGATCAAGAGACAACAATCATCTCACCGCGCAAAACATCCTCTCTTTCGCCTCCCCACGTCCATCATCCCACCCGCCTACAAAAAAATGAAAGTCCTCACAGCAAACTTCGTCTCCTGCGCCATAAAGGCGTGCAAATCCTCGCCCGCCTCGTTCCCCCTCCACTTCAACGATGCCGAACTCGAGCAAACGGAGCTGGAGTTCCAGCCTGATTTTTTGCGAAACATCTTGCCGCGGATAGATTGGGAGGCTCTACGGACTACGGCGAAGGAGGTATGCGCGCAATCCTTTCCATCCCGCGCGTCGATTTTTCTTCAGTGGAATTTTTCTTTTTTGTTGCGCCAGCCCAATCACATCCCTTCCACCCAACGACCGTCGCAGTAAGAGACAATTCTTTGCTGACATATTCTATCTTAAATAAATTACCAGCTCGGCTTCCCCTCCCTAAGCGACACAAAACCCGACGGCGACGCGGTGACGGACGAGTTCCTGCACGAGCTGCACAAGCTGCTGCTCGAGACGCAGGTGGTGGAGGGCAAGCTGGTGTGCGGGAACTGCGGACATGAGTATCGGATTAAGGAGGGGATAGCGAATTTTTTGCTTCCGAGTCATCTTGGTATGTTTGTGTTACACTTGGGTTTTGGGGGAAAGGGTTGTTGTTGATGGACGAATTGGCCAACTAACCGCTCTACGTCCGCAGTTTAAGGAAGGAATCTCCTGATAATCTATACATATATATACCCACGTTTCGTCTACGTTTGTTTCCATCCATCTATCGATGCATCTATGCATTGGCCGCTATCACGATTCCTTCGTACTAGATATTTGAGCGAACCGGAATTGCCCGCATGGTGGATGAGAAAACGGCATTGCGCAAAGACGAAGAAGAACAGTGATGATTTTTGGTGTTTCAATTTTTTAATTTTTTTTATTCAAGCATGTTTCATACCGACATTTTTTTTTTAGAAAACGAAAACGGGGCAACGGCGTTTTATGGCGGAATCGGGACAAAATCATCCTAATACTTTAGAATTGAATGAATAATGGCTTGATTCACTTCACATTCATTCACCTCACACCCTCCAAGTTCCATCAGGCCTGATAAGAAAGGAAAAGAGAAAGCATATTTTAGAATATATATAAAAAAAATATGAACATTGATATGAACGAGCTATTTTCATCAAGAAGCCTGGCTAGCTAGCTATGTAGCTCCCTTTTATATCAATCATTATCACTATAAGAATCCATCTCCCCACCCGCCCACCAACCCATCAAAGAGTCCCAAGAAGCTTCCATTCCCTCCCTCCCTCCCTGAGGTTGGTTCCCTGGACACGATTCCCATTTTTAAACAAACATGATGAACACAAAAAGTTATTATACAGACAAAGGAGTAAAATAAATATTAGACACAAGAAGGGGAAATGAAATAAGGAAGCAAAAATGGCTCATCTGAACTTGTGTGAGAGAGAGAGAGAGCAATTAAATAAAAACAAGCACCCTGCTGCGCCTTGGGAGACAAAAAAAGATATGAAAAAAAATAAGATGGAAAAAATAAAAAACTAGAATGCCCGTGATATACTTCCATATCCTGCCAACGCAAAAAAAAAAAAAAGGCGTGGGAAAATGTAGAAGAGACAAAACTCGAAAATAAAGGGGGGAAACGCCGGAACCCTGTTCATTCACAGAAAAAAAAACATGAAAAAGAAAAACGCCAACCCTGGTATTCTTTCGTCTTTAATTTTTGTTCCTCTCCCCAAATGCCGTTGGAAAAACAAAAAATTTGTAACGAAAAGCATAAAAAGAAATGATAAAATGTCGAGGAGAATCGAAATATGGGCGTGAGAAGTGGGTAAGTTAAACAAAAAATATATCGTTTCATGGTATACGTATCGTTCCTGCCAATATGTGGTGGTCGCTTCAGTTAAGGAAGCCTTTACATCCGGTTGAACCGCAGAGACAGGGGATTCTGTCATCGCTGTCCCATTCCCGCTCGAATTTATAGTCGTACGTAAGTTCTTCGTCTGGAGGGGATTGTCAGTTAGTACGTGATTATCAACAACGTCATGGGTAAGGAAGGGGAGACCAACCTCGCTCAATATCTCTTAATGCGTAAATAACAATCCGCTTGCTACCATCCACCTTGATAATTTTTGCAGTGCAGTTGGGCGTACAGCTGTGATTGATAAATCGAGCGATTCCACCGCGTTTCGTAGCGTCAATGACGGTATTCTCATCAATTCGGAACAGGTAACTGCTGCCAATGCCGCTTTTGAGATAGCTCCTTTCGCGCATGTCGGCAACCTGCTGCCGAACTTTCTCGCCAACATACTCGATGATCATGTCATTGGCGGAGATGTTCTCTTCGGCGTACAAGCCCCAATTGTGGATGGCAGATCGAGCAAATCTGACTGGCTTCTTACGTTTCTTGAGCTGATTGAATCGAAGAACATCACTTTCACCGCTTTGCGTGGGGAGAGCTTGCTTCTGGGCGTTGATATCCGCAATAAGACGACGGTTATTGACACGGGTTGAGCGGGAGGTAGACTTGGATATGGTTTTGGCGGCGGCAAGTCGGGCAGCCTCTGCAGCAGTGGCTTGCGGGTCGTTTTTAGCCCTTGCCTCGCGTTCCTCACGAGCCTTTTGTACCTTGATCCGGTGAGGCAAGTATTTCGATTTCTCAGATTCGAGAATTCTTTTCCTGCCTTCGGTACGAGCTGACCCTGTCGGGTTAGGAACGTAATAGCCATTGATCTTGGTTTCTGAATATACAGGGCCCCTTTCTCCACTGCGATTGATGGCCTTGATCTCTTTTTGTCTCCATGCCCAAGCAGATAGGTTTCCGATGTTCGAAGCTGGGTGTTCTTCCAAGACCTCTCGGAGGAAGCGGATGTCCTCATCATCTTTAATGAGGTTCTGCCACCCATCGAGATCCAAGATAATAGCTTCATCGTCTTCGACAGTGGGTTTGGGTTCGTCTCTGGATACTCCCCATTCGATCTCCGCTCTCGTTTCTTCGAGAGGTTCAGGGATGATTTCTTCAACAGGCTTCTCCTCTTCCACAGGCGGAGTTTCAACCAAAATTTCTTCCTTGGAAGGCGCATGGCCGATAGCTTCTAGCTGCTTAAGTTTCAACGCCTCACGTTCCTCGAAGATCTGTTTTTTAGACTTCTTCTTTGCCTTGGGTTTCTTGGCCTTGACCTGGGTGATTGGTACAGCTGCAGAATCGTCAATGATTGCGGATTCGTCATCCAAGACTTCCACCTTTGGTTTGATTTTCTCATCATGTCTAGAATCATCCAAACCAAATAGCTCATCGTCTTCTTTTTGCCTTTTGCGAGCCTCGAGCTCCTCAACGAGTCTCTTTCGTTTTCGAGAAGCAGGTGAAAGTTCAGTAATGGTTTTGTGGAGCTCTTCGACAGTGGCATCCTTGATGGCTTTCATTTCTTGCAAGTCGATTTTCACTGAATCCTCACCAAAAAGTTCCCGATCCTCGGCGGCAGCAGACTCCGGAAGAAATCCATCTTCGTTGTCAGATTCAGAGGACATACTCATGCGACTCAGTGGTCGACTTTCTTGCTCCTCCGTATCTCTCGTAAACGAAGTTCTTCGCTCATCGTCGGAGTCTTCGTCGTCGTGGAGTTGTTGGAGTCGATGATATAGGGGTCTAAACTCTCTTCTCCTTGGAGGGCGTCTTCTTCGTTCATCGATAAACGCAGCATTGGCGTTTTCCAATCCTTGTGTTTTCCGAATACGTGGCAACGATAGAATGTTCATACTAGAAGCGCCAAGGGGTATCCGACCCTTCGATACAGACTCCGCCCGGGAATCGGGTGTTCCCACAAGAGCCTCATCAGCAGCGTCAATCCGAAAGGCGGGTCTCTTATTACTTTCAGGATCAGGAATCCCGAGTTTTTGTCTCTTTGCGGTGTGACGACCTGGGTCGAGGTAATCGTAGAGTGCGGGGCCCGCTATCCTTGACTTGACGTCTTCAAGTAACTTATCCCGAAGCTCAGAAAAAAGAATACTAAGCACCTCTCGAGCAGGGTCAAGATCCGCGGCGCGTAGTCTTTTTTCTTCCTCGATATCCAACTCATCTTCTCGCTTTAGATGGTTCTTCTCCACCTTTTGCCGTTGTTCCACCTTGACTCGTTCCGGACTGGGGCTGCGTTCGTAATTCGGGTTGCCGTATGGCTGACTTTCCATGTTCATCACGTATGTGAACAGTGCGGTCATATGGCACCCTTTGAAACATCGTTCCGTTTCTTCTTCACCCCGACGGGAGTTCTCAAAAATAATATAGTATCCAGTCTTGTCACACCGAACAGCCTTCCAATTGTAAATTTTTAATCGTCTCTCAAGATGAGGGATCGTGGTGCTGAGGACTGGGACGTAGCAATGGGCGATAAAGATATAAGGATCGCGTTTGATTTGGTCTAGGATGGGGGTTTCCTCGATCAAAGACGGGGCGGGTGGTTTTAGTGGAGCCCGTGGGCCTTCTGGTATAGGTTTTCGGGAGGGACCTTTGGGGGCTGTTGGGGGAGGGAGGTTATCTGGATCCGATTCTGCGGGTTTAGGTTTTTCTTCAATCACCATGGGTGGCTCCGATTTTTGCGTTGCAATGATTTTAGCGACAATGCGATCGCTGACTATACCGTCGCGATCCAGATCAACACGTATCCGCCGTACTCCAATCCGTTGTTCCTTTTTGCACTCCATGTAAGCTCTTCGGGCGGCCTGGGCCGCGGAAAGTGGTGTACCGGCACGAAACATCCTAGAATCCTTGTAACGTATGGAACAGACACCCAAAAATCGACCAGTAATTGGATCTGTCCTGTTCTTGATCTCTGCAATATCACCAAAACTAGAAAAGAGGGCGTTGATTGGAGCAATTGGAGTTAATGGGTCGTATCCGGTCACAACGATCTGGGTCGGAGGGCCGGGACCAATGGAGGTGGCAGCATCGTACGGCCATGGTCGAAGAATATATGGCGCAGGTCGATATTTCGTTTTTTGTTTGCATCCAGCTCCACGAGTGTAATTGGCAATTGCAAGGCGCGGGTCTGCGGGCGGAGCTTCGTCGTCGGTAGTACCAAAGGGAACATACTGTTTCCTGCGTTTTTCTTTGGAGGGTTTCTTGTCCAAATCGGGGTCATAAACCAATTTATAACCTTTTACAGCGTTTCCGGCAGGACGAGCCTGGCTGCGGGGGGTTGGGGGAGTTATTTGAAGAGGTGTGATGGCGGCTTTGACATCATCAACAAAGCGGCTTGACGGCGCGAATTCGCCGCCTACGGTGCTTGATTTTTGAGCCGATGGGCTGCCAACCTTGCATGGAGGCGACGAATCTGTGTTGGTTAGAGGGGTGAGAGTATGTGTGTGTGTTCCGTTTGAGGTTGCTGCGCCAGCTGGAGGGACGGTATTTGCGCTAAAAACCGAGGAGCCCGTGCTGGTGGAGCTGGAGGAGCCGACACCGTTGATATCGCCCGGAGTTATATTAACCTCCTCGCGAGCAACGGGAGCAGACTCATCCGCTGCATTGTTCTGGGTCATCGCCGGGCCATGGCTGGCAGCGGCAGCGGCCCCGCCATCGTCCTCCGTGGCGGCGGCGGATGAAGGATTGGGAGGAGGGGGGTCTTCATCCTGCTTGATCTTGCCTTTTTGCCGGTCCTGGACAGCCTTGGAGCGCTTCTTCTGGAGAACGGACGGGGCGGTGGGAAAAAAGTCGGCGAAGCCCGCTGAGGCGCGTGACATAATGTGTGAGGATGGCTAGGAGCCCGATACCGACCACAAGAAGCCCGCAAACACCATCCTCGACAGTCGTGGGCCAGCTAATCGACGTTCATGCGGGTACTAGTATGCTCGCCTCCAGCACGAGGGAATGAGGGAGAAATGGAGAGGAGTGAGGCCTGGGGACAGCGACGCGATATGGTGGGGAGCGGTGGCAGAGGCGGACGCGCTGAGGCCAGGATAGCAGAGCAGGCAGGAAGAGTGACAGTGACAGGTGGCGGAGGATGAATAAAGAAGACGGAGTGAATCAGAGCAAACAACGGCCTCTCTGACAGCGGCGGAGCAGACAAAGACGCAGATGCTGGGGGGTTGTTGGTGCTGGCTGGCGGTGGCCGAAGAAAATTGTGGAGGAGCGAGGTTAGGTTGAGTCCCGAAAAGGCAAAAAAGGACGGCTTGACCAGATCGTCCAGTCCACAACCACATCCAACTCCAACTCACCAACCTCGTTTGTCTGCCAGCATCGTCGCAGCAGCCCACCACGCCGCTCGGAGGCGTCTATTGCTATGCTGCAAACTTGACATCTCTACTCTGGCTTCTTCCATCACCGGCGACGCGGCCGCATCTCATGGCCTGCCATCTTCCCCCAACACTGGCGAAGAGCCGCACCAACACCTCGAGCGTCGCGTTCCCACGTCCACCATGTCTGTTCATTATGTATCGATGCTGTTGCCCTGCTGATACACTTCCTCATGGTTGATGCTGTTTTTGACGAGATTACAGCCGTCCCATACATTAATTTTTACGTAGGCCTTGGTTGGCCGTGGTGGATGGGCCTGGAGAGCCATCATGCACTGGATATATTCTCGACCTATGATCCATCTCCAATGCCCGTTTTGCTGGGGATCTCTGGTACTCCTAATAATCTACAGCTATAACCTGATTATTGCGATCCTGATATTCATACCATGACGATATCTCCTCTACGACCGTTCCGCCGTCGCCGATTTCTATATTTGTCAACCAGGCGAGGGTCCATACAAGATGATGATGACTCTGATCCTATTTGGCACACAAACCAAAAATATTCCCCTCATGGGGACATATGGCGAATATCCAGCGGATCAAACACGGCCTGTCAAATTCCCAATCGAACGGTGGCTGGTTTGTCCAAGGACGGCAAATATGGAACCTCAATACTATTTGGCATTACAGCGGTGATATCGGCCTTAGAGGGGCCATACTGAACCATGTGTCGATGGATTAGAGATACTTCTGTTTCTACAGATCGGAGTTGGACACCCTGGCTGAGTGAAGATTGTTGCTGACCGTGTGTTATAGTAACCTGCAGCTTTACCTTTACATACCGGTTACCGTCGTTATTATCATTACCTGCCTTTAATCAGAATGGCGCCTTCTGCAATAGCCTCTCGCGCTTTTGCGGAATCCGAATCGCCCGCAGTCGACCCCATCGATGAAGAGACCATAAGCCCCGTGTTCCCATGGTGAATATCCGGATGTACCTGCCTATTCCCTCTATTTCCTCGAGCGATGGATTGGGAAGCATTCGTGATTTAGGTTGTGCATCGATGGAAGATGGCTCGTACCTGCGGCGATAGAACCGGCTTGTAGAGGACGGAATACCTGGATCGCTAGGCGATTGTCAAGCGGATCAGACAACGTTGTGCGGCTTAACTCACTGGATTCCATAACTGGGTTGATTTTTCCTCTCGTTGTGTGGTTTGGACGGTGCTGCGTAGCAGGATGATTGAAGCCGCGACATCCCGGTCGAGTTCAGAGCCGTTGCGCTGGAGGTCCAGAGCCGCGCCTATAGGAATCACGTGATATCAAGTCGCGGCCAGGTCCCCCAGGACTTCATGATGAAGAGCGTCCAAAGGTCTTATAATGTAATTCATTAGGAGATAAGCCCTCTAGTTTTAACAGTATGAATATAAGTTTAACAACACATATATTCTTTCATAATACCATGCTTAACATTTAGTGTTGAATTTTTAGGTATGCTGGTGTCACCCGTGTAAAGATATCTCCCCATCCAAGGACCGGCTTTAAGTCATTACAAGAAATTTTTAACTCCATATATGAACTCCTCTTGCCATCCTCCACTCAGTTTTTTACATCCGCAATGATGTCAGGATTCAGGAAGCCAACCGCCTCTAACCCTACGCCATAATTCTCAAGAACAAGCAGGTCAGGTGAATTAAACGCGTTCGCGCGTGCGGCGTGACAAGACCTCGGCAAAAACGCCACGTCTCGACTAGCGCATAGCACAAGGGGAAAAAAAAGGGGAAAAATAGCTTTCAACTTCAACCCAGCCACAATGCGGGTGGGGACTTGGACTCGGGGTGGCGGAAATCATGTTCTTCTTCTTTCGTTCAGGAGGTCAGTCAATCAATCAATTGGTCAAGTTCTAGGCAAAGGATGGAAGTTGGAAGATGTCCGATTGAATGGGTTAATATAGCGGCCCAGATACATATGTAGAAATCCATCCCTATTATCGAGGAGCAAATGCCATCCATATCACGGCTTGAGCACCACTCCCGGTCCTGCGCCACTGCCGGGTCGCTTGTGGGCTATAAATAGCTTTTCAAGCAAGACAATGGTACGGAGCACGAAGTATGTGCACATAAAATAAAACTTCCCGAGCTCTTCCACGCCAGAACTTCCAAAGCGGAAAGCAACATCCACAGCCACGGTTGTGGCGGTTGAGTTCCGCTCCCCTTCTTCAATTATTAGGACCCTGCGCCCTCCTCTGGCAACCTTGGGCTCCTACTAATTAATAAGCTAACTATTGGGAATAAATTTGTGCGTGTGTTTAAAAATATTATTCGAGGAAATCGGTACCATGGTTCGGGAATCTTGGGAGGAAAAGGGGTTGATTGGAGAGTTGAACGTTTATTAGTTGGGAGCTGGGGATTGCTGGGCCTATGGCGATGGGTTGGAGAGGGGTTCTGAAGTTATGGACACTATTCAATGGATACTTGAACAGAGAGTTACTTGTTGAGGTCCCGCCAATTGCACTGATATTGCAATGGCTAATTGCCGTGCAACGCCGAACCAAACCCGGTGATTTCACTCGGGCCCGGAGATGTCTCTCACAACTTTCTCTGGGAAACAAACAAATGGAAGCTCCAGGGCACGAGTGTCAGGCTCTGCCACTGTCAGGAGGACCTCGGGAGACCCGAGGGGAAGACGCTGGAGAAAATGATCGTCCGAGCTTATTATGGCTTCAACGACGATCATACATATGTTTTTACGGAATAACCAGCCACAGAGGAGTATCGGAGTAAGCGACGGACAGACCCATTCATTCATCTATCTTGGTTCCATGTGAGATTTCGCAGAATCGAGGTCGAGCTCCGACGACGCAGGTATCCGGTGAAGAATTTAAGGCTTTTTTTAGTGCATCTCCTAACTAGCGAATGTCACATCAGCCGCATGGCAATTCCAGGGACAGGGACGGACGCCAAAATGGATCTCCCCCCTTCCCTCCGTTCTGATCGGTGATAAAAATAGAAGTCTGACGCATGATGTTATTTATTTTCTGAGACCTCTTGCCCCTATCTCCTGCTTATCGGAAAAAGCAAAGTTAAACAACCGGTACTCCGGGAAGATGGACAACAAATAAACCCGCTGTTAGTGTTCAATACTCAGGGGGCAAACCCATTCTTGTCTCAGATCATCGGTGGGTTTTGGTCTCTGGAAGAAAGCCACTATCATGCAGCCATAAGCGCGAAAGTGATCGGCAATATCAAAAAAATTGTGCTAGATGGGATAGTATGCAGAGGGTCAATTCAGCTGAGTATCCAGAAACCAACATATTGGCCCACGCCCAAACGGCCATTGTCAGCCAACAGGTAAGTGTGTAGTTAGCGTTCGTGTTAAAGGATCTAATCATTCAGCTCGCGGAGTCTTTCTGATAACTGTTGTGTATGGGGGACAATCCTGGACTTTGCGAGAGTCCAATGATGACAGAGACAGCCTTGCCGCTCCTAGTTAGTATGGGAGGATCCTTGTCGACAGCTGGCCGAACGGCGTGCTTGGAAGCTGGGGTTTGTGATATGCAGGGGAGGAATGAAATGGCCACCGCCACTTCTTACATCAGTCACAGCATGAAGAGGGATGGATGGACAGAGTTGGTGGGGATATGGCTAGTGCCGGTTGATCGATATCTGTCAACAAAGTCGTTCTGAGAGATATTTTGCAGGCCATGGCAGGGTGTGAGGGATGATACCTATTCCGGCTTGTTGATATGGCAGGGCTGACCAAGGTTGGCCGGGGAGGTGTGTGGTGGGATGTTTCAAAAATGTTGCCCTGGTTACCAAGAACAAGACGGCATGGCGGGGTTCCTGGCCAACGCACACGCACCACTAATTATCGACACGGGTTGGATTTGTGTGAGAGGTCTCGATTACAGTTGCTATCATAATGTTATTTTATTCCATTAACAAGCACATTGAAGTGGTTACAATTCTATTTTTGCTATTTTCCCCTTCTCTGGACACAGACAGACTCTCGAGCCCTCGCCAACTGCCAGCAGTGTCCACTGTCCAGCAGTGGCAGCAGAGCGAGGCCAGACCAGCAGCGGTGGAGCTGGCCGCAGCCAGTGAGGCTCAGGCGCGGGCGATAGCGCCTCCACCTCCAGAAGTCCCAGGGGCGGGTGTTGCTAAATATTGCTGAGATTGCTGGGCAGCCCACTTGGCGTGGTTTTATTTTTCCGGGCGTGTCGTTTGGGCGGCCACAGCCCACTACTTATTGCCTGCTCCTCCCTCAGCAATTGGCAAGTCTCCATCCAGCTCCAACCTCACCTCACCTCACCGCATCCCGCTTCTCCTCTCCCTGCTTCAATCGTTTATAACCCCTCTTCTCCCCGTCTGTCCTCTCTCTCTCTCTCTCCCTCTCTCTCTCTCTTCTTCTTCTCCTCCTGTCGTTTGACTGGCGTGATACCCACCCAACCCAACCCCGCCCTCCATCCTTGCTCTGCTCTGCTCTGCTCTGCTCTCACATCTGCCAATCCCTCTCCTCACTGTCCTCCTGCCCATCATCCGTCCTTCTTTTCTCCCTCCTATCCATCTCTTTTCAATTGAGTCCTTGACAGTGCGAAACAATGTGGTACGTTCAGCTCTCCCGCGGCACCGGTTGGCGTGTTTCAGCCGCTCCTGCTAACAATGGTCCAGCGGCATTTTCGGATACATCAACTACCTGGTCGAGAAAGATCGTGCCTATATCCTCGAGACTCTCGTCAACGGTGAGTCTTGCACATTTCTACCTCCTCTCCACGTGCTTCTGCTCATGCCCCTGCTTTCTAGGCCTTTCGAGACTTGAGTACCGTGGCTATGATTCCGCTGGTCTGGCCGTCGATGGAGATAAGAAAAATGAAGTCTTTGCCTTCAAGGAGGTAGGCAAGGTCGCCAAGCTGAAGGAATTGATTGCCACCTCCAAGCCAGATCTCACCAAGGTCTTCGACTCCCATGCCGGTATCGCTCACACCAGATGGGCCACCCATGGACCCCCCTCCAGATTGAACTGCCATCCTCACAGGTATGCATTGCCATGGTAGCACTCCTTGCACGCCCATAAAACTAACATACACTTGCAGATCCGATGTTAACTGGGAATTCTCCGTCGTTCACAACGGTATCATCACCAACTATAAAGAACTCAAGGCCCTCCTCGAGAGCAAGGGTTTCCGCTTCGAGACAGAGACAGACACAGAGTGCATTGCTAAGCTCGCCAAATATCTCTACGACCTCCACCCAGATATCGAGTTCACAGTCCTGGCGAAAGCCGTGGTAAAGGAGCTCCAGGGTGCTTTCGGTCTTCTGCTCAAATCTGTGCATTATCCTCATGAGGTCATTGCCGCCCGCAAGGGTTCTCCCCTTGTCGTCGGTGTCCGCACCGAGAAGAAGATGAAGGTCGATTTCGTTGATGTTGAATATTCCGAGGATGGTGCCCTTCCAGCCGAGCAGGCGTCCCAGAATGTTGCCATCAAGAAGTCTGCCACCAGCCTTTTGGCCCCTCCAGACAAGTCCCTCCTCCACCGTTCCCAATCCCGCGCGTTCCTGTCGGACGACGGCATCCCTCAACCAGTTGAATTCTTCCTTTCCTCCGATCCTTCCGCCATTGTCGAGCACACCAAGAAGGTCCTCTACCTTGAGGACGACGATATTGCACACATTCACGAGGGCCAACTGAATATCCACCGCCTTACCAAGGATGATGGCACCTCCAACGTTCGTGCCATTCAGACCATTGAGCTCGAACTCCAGGAAATCATGAAGGGTAAATTCGACCATTTCATGCAAAAAGAAATCTTCGAACAGCCCGAATCCGTTGTCAACACCATGCGTGGTCGTCTGGATGTTGCCAACAAGAAGGTCACTCTTGGTGGCTTGAGGCAATACATCACCACTATCCGTCGCTGCAGACGTATCATATTCATCGCCTGCGGTACTAGTTACCACTCCTGTATGGCAGTGCGTGGTGTGTTCGAGGAGTTGACTGAGATCCCTATTGCTGTTGAGTTGGCGTCCGACTTCCTTGACAGACAGGCTCCAGTATTCCGTGACGATACTTGCGTGTTCGTTTCCCAATCCGGTGAGACCGCTGATTCCTTGATGGCATTGAGATACTGCCTGGAGCGCGGTGCCCTGACCGTGGGAATTGTCAACGTTGTCGGCTCGTCTATTTCCTTGCTCACACACTGCGGTGTCCACATCAACGCCGGTCCCGAAATCGGTGTTGCCTCTACCAAAGCCTATACATCCCAATTCGTTGCCATGGTCATGTTTGCCTTGTCCCTGAGTGAAGATCGTGCCTCTAAGCAGAAGCGACGGGAGGATATCATGGACGGCCTTGCCAAGGTGTCTGACCAGTTCCGTGAAATCCTCAAGCTCAACGAGCCAATCAAGGAGATGTGCGCCAAGTTCTTCAAGGACCAGAAGAGTCTGCTCCTGCTCGGCAGAGGCAGCCAATTCTCCACCGCTCTTGAGGGTGCTCTCAAGATTAAGGAAATCTCGTATCTCCACTGCGAGGCTGTCATGTCTGGTGAATTGAAGCATGGTGTCCTTGCCCTGGTTGACGAGAACCTACCGATCATCATGATTCTTACCCGTGACGGCATTTTCCACAAGTCTCTCAACGCCTATCAACAAGGTACGTCCAAGTTGTTTTTTTATTTGCCATCCCTGTTTCAATGCAGAACTAACAAAACATAGTTATTGCCCGCCGTGGACGCCCGATCGTGATCTGCAACACTGGCGACGAAGAATTCCCCGCCTCCGAGACCGAGAGAATCGAGGTTCCCCAGACCGTCGACTGCCTCCAGGGTCTCCTCAACGTCATCCCACTGCAGCTCATTGCCTATTGGCTTGCAGTTGCAGAGGGCCTGAACGTTGACTTCCCCCGCAACCTTGCGAAATCCGTTACTGTTGAGTAGAGTATGGACACTGGAATAAGTGTGAGCTGGCGATTACACGAATCTAACTATTTTTTGTACGATGGGCCTCGGGTGGATGAATAAGGATGGGATATTCTTTGCCATGGTTTCTGGAGCCTTTGGAGTGGGTTATTTGGCGAGTTTATTCTGTTGATTGTTCAATTGCCGTAATTGAGCCGCTCGGGTGTTTGATGAATATTGAGTCCTTATTAGCATGCTGTCAATTAAAATTTCAATTATTATTTCATTGCCACTGTGAATTGTTTACAAATTACTGGTTTACCTGTTGATTGCCGTAGAAAAGCTATCCAAGCTTTGGAGCTAGAGCTTATTTATTAGTCAAGCCGCAACCCAGTTCCTCCCCGCAACTCTTCAACCCTCCCACCAACCAACCACCATCTCGAACACCAGCACATATCCCCAACCTCTAAATCCACAATGGCAACTCTCAAAGGCCCCGGCGCCGCCCAAAAACACGACGGTAAGAACCAATGGCGCCCCAATGCCTGAATTCCGCCCGCAGCATTACCCATCCGACCCCGCATCGCCATGCACGAAATACATAGCACAACAGCCAGCCCATGCCGCAATATAAATACTACACATCAAAGTCTAACCAATAGCTAGGCTCCGACCTACGCATCGCGATCGTGCACGCGCGATGGAACGCACCCATCATCGAGGCGCTGATCGACGGCGCGAAGAAGACCATGCTCGCGGCCGGTGTGAAGGAGGAGAATATCGTTTATGAGAGCGTGCCGGGGAGCTATGAGTTGCCGTTTGCTGTGCAGAGGTTTGTTTGTTCCTTTTTTTTTGTCTTTTTTCTTTTTTGAAATGTCACGGTGCGCTGTTGGGATTGTATATCCCCCCGCCATCCATCCTAATCCCATCTCACCCCCCCACCTCTCTCCCATTCCAATAACCACCCCCCAAAACAAACCAGCTAACCACCTCCCCCCCACCATTTCCAGAGTCCACGCCGCCTCCCTTATATCCAAACCCTTCGACGCCATAATCGCCATCGGCGTCCTCATCAAAGGCGAAACAATGCACTTCGAATATATCGCCGACGCGGTCTCGCACGGCCTCATGCGCGTGCAGCTGGACAGCGGCGTGCCGGTGATTTTCGGCCTGTTGACAGTGCTCACGGAGGAGCAGGGGTTGGCGAGGGCTGGACTGGGGAGTAAGGGGGGGATGCATAATCATGGTGAGGATTGGGGGAATGCGGCGGTTGAGTTGGGGGTTAAGGGGAGGGGGTGGGCGGAGGGGAGGTTTTTGTAGGGGAGGTTTTTGTTATGGGATGGGATGGGGGATGGGGGAGGATGGGGGAGGATGTAAATAAATAACTGATATATCTATTTCGTATATTATACTTTTTCCTTCTTTCTTCCTTTGCAATCCTTGACGTGGGCTATATATACAGCTATCCTCCCCCCTCCCCCCTCCCCCCTCCCCAAATTCATCCGATGAGAGGCGGCTGCCTGCCTAGCTTGGTTGTATCTTCGCTCATACAAAACAATCGATGAATAGACCAAAGGAATCTCTACTTGAAGCTGTTACCGGAAAACTGCTTCTATCTATTATTGTATTTAAATAGTTATCCCACGTACCACGCGAATTAGGAGACACAAAATAGAACTGGCAAAAGGAAGGAAAGATTAAGATATCAAAAAAATCTTAGGCTAGAGTGCGAAGATAGAATTACAATTCATCACATCGCATTGCATCGCATAGGTGGGGTGGTAGGTAGGATGGATAGGGAAGCTCATTCGACGACAAAAAAACACACGGCCAGCAAAACAAGACAAGAAAAACATATCAAGTCAAATGAACTCTACTCCTCCATCCTATCGCCCTCAGCCGGTTTAGACTCTTCCTCCTCCTCGTCCTCCTCCAGCGCAGCCTTGGCAGCCTTGACAGCCTCCTCTAGTAGATCCTTCGGCACCTCGACATGTCGGCCCTTGGTCGGTCCATCCACGGCGCTGATCCACGTCATCTCCAGCTCAAAGTCCTTATCCTTGCTGTCCTCGTGCGCAATGTAGATGATCCGGGCGGCCTCTTTGATCCCGTCTTTCAGCGTCAGGTTGCCCGAGGTGAGATCCAGCTTCTCCAGCTCGGCTTTGGCGGCTTGTCGGCCCTTGCCTGTCGCGGCACCATAGTATCCCTATTCCATTACACAAAGTCTGTCAGCAAAGCTATATTATATCCCTCAACACGAAGAAAATAAAAAAAAGCCGTACCCAGTAAAGCCCGCTAGGCTCAATCATATACAATCCCGGCCCGCCAGCCTTCGCACCCTCAACCTTTCCACCAGAGCCGGACTTGGGTCCCGATCCCACCTGTCCGTCAACAGGTAGCTCCAGCTCCGAGTCCCACCCGCCAACAATGGACGTCACTCCAAAAGGCCGCACGGACGAGTAGAGGGTATACGCTTGGACATAGCCGCCTAATCTGCTCGCGAGGACGGATGTGGAGATGGGTCCTTTATAAGTGCTTCTCCACGAGGAGGCTTCATCTCTGGCTCTGGAAACGAAATGTCGGCCGTCGGGGACGAGGCCGGAGGAGACCTGTTACGTTGTATATTGAGTTAGTTGGGGAATGAAGCCAAGGGAGAACTGGGAGGGAATATGTTGCTGACAATTCCAATATTTCGATCAACAGTCGCTATGCGCTTGTTGGCACCAGGCTTCAGTAGCTTGCTGGTTATGATCTTCTCCACCGCGAGCACGACGCCGTCCTTGCATCTTATTCCGATCGCTGTGCCGCCATTCTCGACTGCTTTCACTGCATATTCGACCTACGAGGCAGAGGTTAGTACGTTTCGGTGCTTGTTTGTTGATTTGTTGGTGGTAGTATGCGAGCAGGGCCAGGCTTACTTGGAAGTTCCTGCCATCTGGAGAGAAGACGGAGTTTGAGAGATCGTAGCCGGTGCCTATCGACGTCTGTTTTGCGCGGTGGGGTTAGCGGTGCAAGCTCCTTGGGTGTTTGGGTGAGGCTGGTTGGCACTGGGACATACCATGGCTGGAGCTGAGGCTGGACGGAGATGTGATTAGAGGTTGGAAATGGATTGGGGGAGGGGCGGATAGGTTGGTAGAGGAATCTAGAGAGAATGGAGGGAGAAATGGCAGGTCAATCGTCAAGCAGTCGTGGAGGTTGAGGAAACTTGAATCGACCTGATAGACAATGGATGCCCAAGCTCACGCGTCACGGGATTGCTGCCTCTAAGTCACGTGACAGGTGAGCTTAATTCAACGGCACCTACTTCCCTCCATTCAAGGAAGATTGACTGTGTATAGCAGTTCCCTTGCTTTGAGTCTGTTTAGATTTAGAATTGGACACATATTACCGGATCAAATGTTGGTATTTTGGGAGAGCTTTGCGAGGCTCCCAAAGCCAGTGATCGTTGACCTCCCTGGTGTACACCTACTACTCGTCCTATTCACGAACACTACAGCCTACAGGCCAACTCCTCACTCTTACTATTCTATTCCTATCGCAACTTAGGAAGATTTCTGCTCTTCTATGTGGGCGTAGTTGCCCTCTGAGTAGTCCTCCGAGACCCCCTATTCCGTGGAGCCATTCTTTTACACCCCCTAGGCCCCCCACCCGCAAGACGATTACGTCGGAATTTGAAGGCGGAGGTGCGAATGACTCGCGTAACAGGTACAGAGAAAGCTTGAGAGCAATAACTTCCCGCCCAGCAAGGCTTTTCAGTGTGAGACTGGAGTTTCGGGTACCGGGTGGTATTGCTCGCAATCTCTTCGTCTTCCGTACGAGGTTCTGCACTGAGTTAAGATGAAATTTGTTTTTTTTTACTACCTGGCCTACAGTGTATAATAGTACTAATATTTACAAAATGCAACGCGACCAGACGCCAGTGTGAGCAACGGATCTACTCGACTTCTATTAATCTCTAAGATTTGAACATCAGAATCAAACTTGAAGATGCAGCATACAAGATTTGTTCTCTATACTTGGTGATACCACAGAAGAATAGGTTAATATCTAGAGCTTCTGAAATCTCCTCGCAGAAATGGTGTAATTGGTTGTGGCTCTAGACCCAGAGTATGGCTAAGGGGATAATTATTTCCCCATGTTTTGCGTGTACTAAATAAGCTCCCGGAGTCATATGTTCAGCTAAAGGATGCTTGGGGGCCATTTCACCCCGAGTTGAAAGACATCGATATCGCCACCATCGAGTTTGTCGATGCAAGATTACCTCTAGTTGTAAGGGAGGTAACTGCGATATCGTTGATTTCTTTACCGTCCTCGTTGATCACTTCAACGCGCTGATTCATTTCTTCACCGTCCTTGTTAGGATGCCGTCGGCTCTCTCTTTGAGTCCACGCGATTGTTTAGGCGTAATGGTGCCATCCTGGATAATGCTGCAGATATCCAGGTTTTCCTGAACAGCTGTGACAACGGCATCCTCAACCGCAAATCTGTTGATGCTGTCTCTAGACCAAAGGAATGGACAAATCATAAGCTTGCGTACTGGCCTGTGAAAGCGGCAACTTTGACTGAAAGACCTCCAGTTCGCTAGTCAGGCGTGCCGCGCCGCAGGCCAACCTAGTGCCACTGCTGAGCTTGTGCATTCGTCTGCCCTAGGCTCAAAACTGGGGAATCTGGCCATGAGAGTTGTTAATGTTCTGGCCTAGGAGGGTGAGGGGAACAACAAGTGCAGCAAGGTTCATTATTAGAATGTACTGACAGCTACCAACCTGGTCGCCTACCAATCTGTTAATTGCAAGGTTGGAAGCTCGAGCCTTCCCGGGGGCGCCAACTGACAGCTACCGAACTGCTCGCCTTCCTTCTACTTTGCTGTGTGGATGATTGCTCTGGGCTCCTTCAACGTCCTGGGTGTCATTGTCATTGGTTTTCCCATATGCTGTAGTGACAAAAGCGGTGGGATGTTTGTACAAGGAGCTCTGTCTGTAGGATCCCACTTCTCCCTTGCCTTTCGGACGTTCCTGTCAGAATCAAAGTCTGCGGGTTACACCACCCCCAAAGTGTTTCCTGGGGAGGGCCACAGGGACCTGCTCCGCACAACAGTGGGTTTCCTGGACTTGTAGGTCGTCTTGTTTCCGATAAAACGGCACGCTGTTGCCTTGATGCATGTCCTCTGCTGGGACTAGGTTGCCTGTGAAATATGGTTTGTCTTCCAGATCAAGTCCCCAAAACCCATCCATCTGGGCAACTGTTTTATGGGTGGACAGATTAACAAATTGGTAGGTGAGCAGTTTGGTAGTTGTCAGTACTTTACAAAAAAAAAGGATATGGGGAAGCAGATTTCTATCTAGTACAGAGCAAAGTGATATCAAGAAAAGGACTCCTCGGAGACCTTTTGTATTAAATGAAAAGAGTGGCTTTCGGGCCTTACATACCAAGTTTGACCACTGGGCTTGACATCTTTTTCACTGTCACGAACGCATCGTAGGATGAACTCTGTTATCCAATATGGGGCCTTGAGGCTGGGTTCCAACGTGCTTTGTAGTGCACTATATCTGTAAACAGCGACATACTGGCCCGGATTGATCATGCCACTGAATTCTACCATGTCGACCACTCTTGGATCGTGATTCGCCAACGTAGGGCCATCATTGACATCGGCACTCGAACTCAGCTGTGTGCGATTGATAGACAGGAGTGGACACTGTATTGCTAAGGACAAATACTGGCAAATTAAGTAGACATATCCTGCTGGGAGGGACAACATTCCATTGGTGATAGGGTGCGCCAACCGTATAATTCTTGTTCAGTCTGCGTAAATGGCGCGTTGATTACCCGACATTGTGACATAGGTATGTCACGGACGATCTTCTGGGTTCCGTCAAACGGAACTGATGACGACAGCGTCCGCCTAAGGAAATACTGTTCAAAAATCTGCCGTTTTTAGGAAGCCCACCGCCCGTTTCGAGATACAGGTATCAAGTCTCAAAATAACTCACGGGAGGTGATATTAGGCCCTTGCTGAATTGCTTGTAGCTGGATCTGTTCTTATAAAACATACTTGGAGACCAAGACCACTGGCCTCTAAGGGTTGATCCTTTTTGGTCTAGTTGGGATTTCACAGTTTTGGCTCTTGTTCTACCAAGGCAAAGGTCGGTATATCTCGCAGTACTTCGGGTACGATTGGCTCGGTCCCGTGCCAGAGCAGTTCATAGACGCGGTGTTTTGGGTTGCCGACGAAAATCAAGTTTTCCATGTAAACACTGAAAGCATCAGTCAGCAATTATCTGAGAGTGGGCAATAACAGCATGTAGTAGACTTACGAAGGGAATATACTGAAGAAGGACTTGCTTATTGCATGGGTCAGAACATCCCCGGCAGTCTTCTGCGGCACTCTAGCACCCTCAAAAACAGTTGGAACATATTTGAAGAGGATATCTGGGGTCCACAGCACGCGGCCTTCCTCATCTTGATTATTGGCTATAAAATCGAGCACATCATGAAGTTGTTCAGGGCCCAGAGTGATACTTTTCCTTAATCTGCGCTTTCTTTTGAGGCGATCGAGTACTCCTCTAGAGCCGGAACGATCTTCTGGCGACCAAAACAGATGCTCTGAGCCTTGTAGTGCTGTATCTTCGCGTATGGGTTCCATGTTTCCCTGGTGGAGACCGTATGTCTTGACCATGGTGGTCACTGATGCAGAAGACGTCTTTCCGCGTCTCTCTATATGATCAGGCTTTCTCTGAAGAGGTGGATTTAACAGCAAAGCAAGTGGCGCATTCAAAGGAGCAGGTCTCTTGCCTCAGCATCCAGGAAGAATTTTGCCTGGTTCAACAGGTGAAGTTGTGAGTCGGTGAGTGAACAACCTACTTCCCTTCCCTCCTTGCAGTGACGTCACCACCCGAGTGAACCCAAAAATAGGGGCGGCCAATCACCACGCCTCTTTTTCAACCTCTTTTTTTCCTAGAAGTGAAGCAGCCCATCCTATGCCCTACCTGCTTGGACAAAAGCCATTATATTGAATGGAATACAACCAGGAACTTATCTTTTGGTTGCTTTGGTCCAGCAGCAACCTTTCAATCTTCTAAGATGAGCCGAAGCGTTTCGCGACCAGAGCGTTGGGTTCATCCCTGCCAGTGGGTGACATCGATCTTGAACGTGCATAGCCAGCAGACTGCACCTACAGCACCCATCTGCTGGGTATTAATAATTCTGCAAATCCCCTTGATGCTGTATGTAATTAGCAACCTGCCTCTTTGAAGTGTAGCTAACTACAAACTCAATCGCAGGGGTTGATGCAGTATTCAATCCCATTTGTCTTCTTTTGTCAGTTTGTTCAGCTGCGCGTTGGATGTGTCCCAGGGGGAATGAATGTTATATCTATGGTGAAGAGGCTGTCAAAAATTTCTCCTGGCTTGCATTTCCGAGATAGGCCTGAGGTCAGCCGCATGCGCGACCGGCTTCTCTAGGGAAGCGACTTGCGACTAACGCCGCATGGGCCACATCAAATTCGTGCAGTATGGACTGACATTAGGCTATTTTAGGGAACAGAAGCGGAGCAGCGGGCGAGAACAGAAATAAAACATGCTGGGCTGTTGTCCCCTTGCATCTTGCTTCAAGCTAGTTCCACGCGCTGTGTCATGCCACTTTAGATCCATTCGGATCCTTCGGCACTTCTCAAGAGGCTCCCAAAACCCTCCATCTTTGTTTGCCCATTTGAGGGTCTGTTTAGAAGGAGACAACTCTTCCAATATATTGCTGAGAAGTATTGGAGGCGGACAGCAGATATCACTCTACTGTCATTTCATTCCTGATCCACTACCATGGACCGGTCGCAGGTACATCCCTCCAGGAAGATCCTGCTCATCGTGACGACGGGAGGGTTTACGCATGCCAGTGAGTGCACTGAATAGACACCTGCGCTCAAATCAACTAAACAGAGAGTGATGTTGCAAAGGCCCCGTCTTGGAAATTGGCAGGGTCCTAGCTGCCCGCGGCCACAAAATAGAATTTGCGACCCTGGAGGGTCAAGAGCACTGGGTCGAGGGCGAGGAATATGCATTTGTTACAAAGGTCCATTTGCTCGGTTCGGGCCCGACAGATGAGCAGCTGGAAGCGCATTACCGGCGATCACAGAAGTGGGATGTCACCAAGGGATTGGGGTCATTGATGGAGTCCAAGTATCTGTTTGATTCATTCTGGCCGCAGACCTACCATGGGCTCAAGGGATTAATGAGCAACTCAGCTACCCGGCCCGACATGATGATCGCAGACTTTTTTGTTGACGCAGTAAAGGATATCCATGTCGAACATCGGTTACCGATTGCAGTGGTGTGGCCGAACATGCCTTTTCTGATGATGCCCTGTTCCTATATTCCTGGCCAGCCCGGTTTTCAGCTTGACGGCACACTTACCTCGGAGACCGCGTCCATGTGGCTACGTATTAGGAACGAGTTGGTTGTCGTGACTGGCCTGGGAGCCATCCTGAAGTGGATGAACTGGACCAAGCAAATGCGCCGGGCCAACAACGTTTATTATCCTACCCATCGCATTCAGAAGCCAGACTACCTAGTCCTGGTCAATTCCTTCTTTGGCCTCGAGGTTCCGCGTGATCTACCTCCAACCTGTGCATTGGTTGGGCCACTGCTTAGCCCGACGTATCCCCCGCTGGATGATAGCTGCCAGGCATTCTTGGATAAACACCGGTCGGTCCTGTACATTGGACTAGGTACACATATTATCATGTCCAACCAGGATGCTGTCAAAATCATCAATGGAGTCATGCGCTTGATTCAAGAGCAGCTGATCGATGGTGTCATCTGGGCTATTGGCCGAAAAAGTCGACAAGATCTCGACGGGGATGAGGCCTTCCGGACAAAGAACGACAGTATCATTCGGATGAGTGACTTGTTGAGCAACAAGCATCCAAACTGGCTTTTCCCCTTTTTTGCCCCCCAGCGCGCTATCCTAGACCATGAATCTACCAAGATCTACTTCACCCACGGTGGCGGCTCCAGCGCCAATGAGGGCCTCTATCACGGGAAGCCGCTCATATCCATGGGTTTCTTCTTCGACCAGGTTGCAAACACCACCCGCCTGGCTGCAGCTGGTGTCGCCGAGTCCCTCAACAAATTCGATTTCACGAGCGACGAACTCTACGCCAAAATTAAAAAGATTCTCCAGTCCGGCGAGAATGGTAATAAGGATTACCAGCGCAACGTCCTGCGCATGAAACGCATTGCCCATATCGCCTCCAAACGCAAGAACCACGCGGCTGATCTGGTCGAGGAACTCATGTACGATAACGAGCTGCGCTTTAGTGACAGCGACCGCTGTCATGAATTGCAGCCCATGCATCTGCAGACTGCCGATATGCGCATGCCTGTATACAAGGCTAAGAACTGGGATCTCTACGCGGTTAGTGCACTGGGAATTTCTATGATGGTGGGATCGACATTGTTGGCGGGCCGTATGCTGTGGGTGTCTTGGGTTCCGTTGGAAGGGAGAGGGAAACTGGTGGCTAAAGGGGTTTGGACGTGTCTGAGGAATGTTTTTACATATCAGTACCCCAATCTGTGAGAAACTCATGCGGTGATGATAGTATATAAGAATGCTCATTTTTATCATGTATCTACTAGATTTTGTACTTTATTTTTTCTCTTGACATGTTAATACTTATTGATAAATGTGGGAATTCTACCGTAATTAGACGCCTTGTAACTTAAGATTTCTCACTTATGCTTGGATAATTTCTGTTTTGTTGCCCCTTTTCAGGCATTGCCATTTTGCTGCCTGCGGGACGCTGATTCGCCCAACGCCGGGCGGGAAAACATCGGGCCGTCACACCGCAACCAACAACATCCTTCCCCTCTTCTCAACTTCAACTTCAACCTCTTCTTCTTCTTCTTCGTCCACCATCACTGCTTCTCATCTACTCTCTCTCATTTTGCTTCACGTCTGCTTCGTTGTCGTTGTGCATTCCCAACCGACACATAGCTGTCTCTCCACTTGCTGGACCCTGGACTTCCCCTCCATCCCGGCTGGATCCAACTTCGCGGACTGGACATCCTCCCGCTCTCGGACTCTGGACTGCTAGGACCCCCCGCGGAACCCCAACAGTTTAGTTTACTACGATAATTAGCTAGCTTAGTTGTTATCATAGTCCCAAAAAAGATTCAAATTCTTTGCTTCACCAACTTCTTCTGTGTCTCGAAAAAGGCTCCTTCGTCTTCCTCTTCCAGTCTCCTCTAGTTAACCCTCAGCACGAGCGTTGTCAGGAAACATGTCGTCCTCTGTGCTGCATCACTGTACTTTTTGTGGGCATGATTCAGAAATCTCAAACTCGCTGGCAGCCTTTGCGGAGAATCCCTGCTGCCGTCAGGTAAACCCTCTCTTTACTTCTGTCGAGTGTCCTATCTCTCCTCCCTGCCCTGGCCCCAACCCCCTCCCCCCTCCCCAACTAACGGCTCCCAACAGTGTGGTCTGTCTGCTGTAGAGGGCGATTCCAAGATGCAGGACGAGCTGGCATCTCTCTTCGCACGGCAGATGAATGTAGCAGCCGTTCCCAACCCGGCAAGCCCGCAGACAGCTGCGTTCTCGACTCCTGACATGTCCCCCCCCTCCACCCCATCAGGACGCCCAATTACGTATAGCATCACTCAGCACTATCACCACTCCTCGCACCAGGCTCCCTCAGGGGCGTGGTCGACCCTCCCCTCTACTCTCCATGATCTGGAACATGCGGGTGTTTCTGCGGAGGATATCCTTTCCCGTTATAATATTGACCCCTTGGCTCTCTGGCCCTCTCAGCTCCACTTGTTCACGCAAGCCGGAGTCGAACAAAAGGCTCGTTTGATTGAGTTGTGGCAGATATCCCGCCCTAGCGTGGGCAATTCAGACCCCCCTCAAACTCATACCCAACCCTCCAGCGACCAAAGTGATGAAATGATGGATGGTATGGATCATGATGGACAGGATGCTGAGCCATACGTCATGTCAGGCTACGAGGCCCTTGCGCAGCGAGAATACGACCAATCCGCTAGAAACGCGGCGGAGCATGCTTCCGCAGAACCATCCCCTGCCTCGACCTACAAACCCGCCGTCGATCCCGTGTACAAAGGTCACGAATGGTGGGACAATTCTTCGTCAGGTCAGCCAATGGAGCACCAGTACGGCGCGTTCGAGTCTAGAAATATGTACATGGGGTGTGGCATTACTCGGGCGCACTGGCTCTGATGACCAGAACGTGCTCTAAGTGGCACGCTGAGGATTTCGAAGGAATATTTTATCTGTTTTTGGTGATACCTAGCCCTTATTGTCTGTTTCTTTAATAGTTATGTTTTGCATACTGCCCTGCACGCGATGACTGCTTTGGATTACATACAAGCTTGGGTTTAAACCCCGCCTGGAATATGATGATGCTATGATTTACGCAGCGAGTTTTGCCTTGCCTCCTTATATATCCCCATTCCCCCATTGTCTCGTTTCTCAATATACCGCTATGCCCATCAATTAATCATCCCGCCCCCTTCTTCCCTTATTCCTCTGGAAATCCACACCCCGTTACACACCACTTGCATGTCCTAGGTAGTAATATATAGTCTCTTTATTCCGCTAGCTATCTCATAGGCTCATATCGCGCTTACCAAAACGCTTGATGGCATTACATTCCATCAACTCTAGAGCAAGAAAATGGAACATCATTTGCTTCATCCATCTCTGCACTACTGACTCAACACACATTACTGCCTACCTACGCATCCATCTAGCATGCCTCAAGACGTCCAATGAGCAAGCAGGTCCATAGATTTCAACAACCCCACAGCGCCTCTCCTCTATCCAAGTGAATGTTTTGGATGAGTATAGATAGCCTGTAAGGAGAGGAGAGGAGGAGATATTAGTGCTTGATATAAAGAAGTTCATGTATGTATGTATGGACTAAGAGGGGGGCTGAGAACAGAACAGGGTCGTTAGATATGACGATATATATTCCGAACCAGTTGGGGGTGGGGGGTCTATTTAGCTGGGGATAGCTTTATGTATATTATATATCCTCTCCCGCCACGTGAGGGATGGGATTGGGATGAAGCGGTTTCCCGTTTAGCCGCGACTTGTTACATTGGACATGTGATGTAGACTGTTTTATCAGATTCGGTGCGTATGTGGTGTATTGTATTGTAGGTATGTATGGTATGTATGTACATTCATCCATTGAGTATACAAACAGCTCAAGCTATGTGCAAGGAGGCAAATGGGGGAGAAAAAATGCAAAAGAAAAAACGGGCGAGGAGGGAGTATGTATGCATGTGCAGGGCCGGGCAGAGCAGAGCAGAACAGACGCCCAACTCGTTAGGTACCCTAACCAACCACGAATAGCGATGCTGGTCGCGATATAAACGATGTAGGAAAAACCTAGAACAAAGTCCCGATAAAGAAAACCCCATAGCAAAAATATAATATGATGGAATATAATAGACATCGATGGCAGACAATGGATATGAGATTAAAAAGAGTGTGTATGTCTGGTTTGGAACGGTGGTAGAACGAATGGGAAGGGAAACACAGTAGTAGCAGTAGCATTACAAGACATAAGTAGCGTGCTGTGAAAAAGGGCGACAGGCAGACGACATTTCCGAATCCAAGAGGGGAGCAGAGAATCGGTTCCAGAAGACGTTGGGAAGATAGGCGTGCAGGGGTCTAGCGTGGTTGTAGTTCCTGGTCTTCTCAGTTGATGTTGGAAGGATGGGCCTGCAAGATCGCATGTGGGCGTGTCTTTTTTTTTTTTTTTTTTGTCGTTTTTGTTTTCTGGAGTTGGGCGGCTAGGATCCGCGCCGTTCTTTGACGTTTGCCTTCGTACGACAGAAGTCTCGATATCTTCCAGTTTGTCGCCCGAAAAGAGTGGAACTGCCCGATCCGTATTTCCCTGTCCATGCGTCCAGCTTTTTTAAAGAAAAAAAGAGCCGAAATAATAGAGAAGACAAGAAACGTGCACACACACACTCCCATGGATATCCCCAGTAAACACCAGGAACCCAACCAAGACGCCAAAAATCGCGCAGAATTATCAACCAGGTATGTAAGCCCACCCACCCAACCCATTCCCACCGTAAACTCCGGAAAGAGCATGATGCTAAGGTCCGGGCATCGAAAAAAAGGGCGAAAACCATAGCGAATCGAAGTTGCACTGAAATCGAATAAACAGGGGATTTGGCGTGATAGTCTGAAAGAAAAAGAAGCAAAAGGGACAACATCCTCTCTCGTATCACCAGCTACATCGGGAGGAGTAAACGTCGAAGCCCGAGTCCTGGGGCTCGATGGACTATCGCCCAGGCGATAGTCGAAGTTGCGGGGTTGAAGACCGCTAACTTAACACCCTTGGCCGGGACGAGTGCACCATTTTTTGGCGAGAGCTGTTGGCCATCAGTTAGCAGCTGGTTATCAAAGCCGTTGTAGCAACAAGAAAGATAGACCTACGAACTGGAGCATCGATTGGAGCAGCATCCTCAGGAACAGGAGCCGGAACGGGCTCTGGTTCTGGCTGTGGAATGGCAACACCCCAGACCGACGTAGCCATGAGGGCAAGGAATATGGTGATGAGCTTCATTGTAGCTGAACGGTGAGGTTGGAAGTTTAGAGTGAGTTGGAATGACGGCAACAGATATAGTAGGTGAGACCTGCTCGAATGCAATAATATTCTTCAGATTTGACGAAAATGGATTGTGCAGATGGGGTCAAAGACAAGCTGCATGAGGTGCTTTTATAGAATTTTTGGAGCAAGCGTAGATGCCGCAGATTGACAAGGGAGGTGGACATGGCCTCGCAAAGCTGAGGGATAAAGAAAGTTAGCATTCAATCTCGAGGCCTCATGAACACAAGATAGGAAGCCACTAAAGGTAATTCAGATCAATAGCGTATTCACCCCATCATTCCCCCTGGGGTAAACCACTGGGGTAAAGTCAGACGTTGACAATATCACAAATCAAGATACTTGATATCCCACGGGGACAAGATATTCTCCGGGAATTCCTAAACCGGCCACTGGCGGTATGGGCCAAGCAACGCCGCACATGCGTGTTCTGCCGGGTTAAGCATGGCGTTAACCATAATGCTGATGGGAGCGGAAGATACAACCCCGGCAAAAGAAAGTAAAAGTAGAAAACCGCCGCTCTTGTGGTCGAATCGCAGTGAAGGTTTTATTGACGTGGTGCCGCATCGGGAGGTCAATGGTTGGGTCCAGCCCTAACGCCAAGCCCGATTGGGACACAGCAGACCTCGACCTCAGGACATCGCATCAACGTGCAATATCAACCACATGAGGACAGCAGAAACGTGGTTATTTTGGTATAAAATAACCCATGTGCATGTTGAGGTCTCTGCGGCCCTGGCATGGTGCGCCAGCATGATGCACTGCCCTAATAACGGGTTTGTGGGACAGACAGGGGTCCCTCACCACGGGAGACGCAGCCCCAAAGGTAGGCTCGCATAGTATAAGATCAGACGGCCTGAGCCAGAATCCAAAGTTTGGCGAAGAGGAGATAGAGAGAAAGGAAGAGAGATAGGGGGGTGCCAAGCGATCCTAACAGATCATTGACCTGTTGGGTATCCTGACTTCAGAAATGAGGAACAAAGGGGATAAAGTTGCCACAGAGAGCATTGTTAAGCCGAAAACAGCGGGGTAGCTAGTATTATGTTTTTATCATTGTTGTTCGAACCAGACTTGAGAGTTCAGAGCGTCCATCCGGGCGCCAGCCATGACATAGCCCAAGGGCAGCAAGTCCAACTAGAGTCCAGCGGTGGAGATGAGTCTAGTTGAGAGAATGGAGATGGATTGATATTTCCAAGGTTGATAAGCTAAGTTTAGATCGCCGTCACGTGAGCGGATCAACGATTTCCCATCGGACCCTTGACCCACCAAACCCGTGACTAAGCGCCGGAGCCGCATCCGAAAAAACTCTCTCGCCGCAAGCACAACTGAATGTTCTTCGACCTCACCACTCCGCCGCCGCTGTTTGCCCTCGCCCGTCCGCCCAATTGCCTCTAGTCCAGCCACATCATCATCGCCCCCGTCACCATGTTCTCCGTGCGAACGGCGCAGCCCGCCCAGGTATGCCCCTCCCCCTCAATTGCCCTTATCTCTACTCGCGGTCTCGCGCGGAGACCCCCCACCCAGCTCGCGATCTAACTTTTCCTCCCATCGCCAGTCCCTTTTCCGCAGCGCTGCCAAAGCCTCCTCATGCCTCCCCCGCTCTGCCATTGCTGCTAGATGTATGTATATCTGGTCCCTACGGTCAATCTCTGGAAACGGCGCTAATTAGTGCACAGCTTTCGCTACCGTGCAGTCGGATATCTTCAAGCCCACCAAGTATGGCGGGAAATACACAGTAACCCTGATTCCAGGTATTTACTACCCCCTTGTCCTTTGATGAAGCTCGCAATGATATGAAAACGGAGAAATAAACCTACACGGGCTTATCTGCTAACTCAATTGCTCGCGAATTCCAGGTGACGGAATTGGTGCGGAAGTCGCGGAATCGGTGAAGACCATTTTCAAGGCGGACAATGTCCCAATTGAGTGGGAACAGGTTGACGTTAGCGGTGTTGATGCTGGAAATAAGCACTCGGAGGAACTGTTCAAGGAATCTATCGCCTCCCTGAAGCGCAACAAGCTCGGCCTCAAGGGCATTCTTCACACCCCCGTTGAGCGCTCCGGCCACCAGTCCTTCAACGTCGCCCTCCGTCAAGAACTCGACATCTACGCGTCTATTGTCCTGATTAAGAATATCCCCGGCTACAAGACCCGCCACGACAATGTCGACCTGTGCATCATCCGTGAGAACACTGAGGGTGAATACTCCGGCCTTGAGCACCAGTCCGTCAACGGCGTCGTCGAATCGCTCAAGATCATTACCCGCGCCAAGTCCGAGCGCATTGCCAAATTCGCTTTCGGATTTGCCCTTGCCAACAACCGCAAGAAGGTCACCTGTATCCACAAGGCCAACATCATGAAGTTGGCTGACGGCCTTTTCCGCTCCACCTTCCACAAGGTTGCTGAGAACTATCCTACCCTGGAGACGAACGACATGATTGTGGATAACGCATCCATGCAGGCCGTTTCGCGGCCCCAGCAGTTCGATGTCATGGTCATGCCCAACTTGTACGGAGGCATCCTCTCCAATGTTGGTGCCGCCCTTGTCGGTGGCCCCGGTATCGTCCCAGGTTGCAACATGGGTCGTGACGTGGCCGTTTTCGAACCCGGATGCAGACACGTTGGTCTTGATATCAAGGGCAAGGACCAGGCAAACCCCACTGCTCTGATCCTCTCTGGATCTATGCTTCTGCGCCACCTGGGCCTTGATGAGCACGCCAACAGAATCTCGAAGGCAGTGTATGACGTTATTGGAGAGGGGTACGTTATAAAGCATATTTTATCTATTGTTCCCCGCATCGCATTGGGGAAGTGACACCATGGGGCCAATGCCTTGGAACATGTTCTTTGTGTAATCGATACGCTAACCAACCCCTGAATTATTAGACTTGTTCGCACTCGCGATATGGGCGGCCAAGCCAGCACCCACGAATTTACCCGCGCTGTTCTCGACAAGATGGAGGCTGCTCTCTGAGCTTATTCGGCATGAACTAACCCAATGCATATATCATTGACCTACCATATCCGTCCCCACCGAACCTCCAAACGAGACATGCCTCTTGGCAAACCCCCTCCCTGCTCGAACTTTACGATGTGTGTCATGTCGCCGATACTCAAGTTCCAAGCAGCGAGTGGGTGAGGCTGACACCATCGAAACGAACGAACCACAAAATACATGTTTATCTTTAGCCGTTAGACTATTTTTTCTTCCCCCTTGGCCACGTTTGTCTCCAGCATCCGTTTCCCCAGCCCACCCCATGATTTCAGCTACGCAACATGAGGTGGTGTCCCCCAAAAATTTAGATTCCTTTCTCTAGTCTATTTCCAGCTAGCTGGTGGGCGGAGTTTTCTCCCTTATTCCCTTTCCCTCCTCTTTTTCTTTTTTTTGGACCCTTGCCTCCTTTGCCTTTTTTTTTTGTTCCTGTTTCACTCACGCATAAACTGTATATCAGAATGACCGTTTCTTTCTTTCCTTTTACCTTTATGTTTTGTTTTGTGTTTTTGCATGTGTATATGAATGAATTTTTCACCCTTGATATTTTTCCCTTTCCTCTATTGATTTATTGTTTTTAGAAGCCAAAGCAGAGCACAGCGTCCGTCCCCTCTCACACACACAAAAAAAAAGGAAAAGATAACAACACGATGTTGAAAAATATGTAAATAACGTTGATAGTATTTATTTAGGGTATATATTACTTTTTCTTCTTGGGTATCTTTCCATGTGCGCCTTTTTTGTCCTCGCAGTTTTTGCGTCCTTTGGATCTATTGATTCAGGTCTCTTCCCCCCTCCTTTTTTTTTTATTAAGCCGGTTGCAAAAGTAAACAACCCTCCCTCCCTCACTTTCATAAAACGATGAAAAATCAAACCAAAACAACCCCAGCCAGCCCGTGACAGCAGCATCAACATCAGCCATCCCATCTGCAGATCGCATCCCAACAGACCAAGTACATCCATCCAATGGATCCCCTCCCAACACCAACTCCCAACACCAAACACCAACATAACTATTATCTCCATGCACGCCCCATCCCCGATCCGGTCGGAAAACCTTATTTAAAAAAAACATCCCACACAAATGCATAATGACGACAGTCAACCACATCTGTCTCTGGGAGATTGACCGTTTGCGGCAACCCACGGGGACCACTAAATGGATCAAGCGTGCGTGCGTGCTGGTGGGGTTGGGCGATGAGGGGAAAAGTGACAGGTTGGTTCCCTTTTCTTTTTTTACCCATCCATGCCCAATGAATGCCCATGTCGATCCTGGTAGATGTTTGGGTGCTTTGTCTCGGGGATTTAAACGTTGGTATTGTTATGGTTTTGCTTGGCTTTGGCCTTGGCTCAGGAGGGGGCTGGGGCCGGATTCGAAGATATTTGACGAGAGTTGGGTATCATGATGAAGATTTTGAGAGGGTGAATGAAGTGGATGGATGGGGCGGTCTCAGGCTGCTTAATAGAAGTCTGCTGGGCGGCTTTGTTTATTGGGTGATTTGAAGTGTCATTGTGATGGGGGTTTGGGGCGAGATGGGGCGTGAAGCAGAGGTTGGGGGGTGCCGGAATCTGGTGTTTGGGGGTTGGTTTGATCGATGGCGTTGACTGGGATGGCGGTTGGAGTGCGCCCCAGTAGGGAGATGTCGAGATACTTTGTACGATAGGTGTTGGGGTAACATGCCCCCTAAGATCGTAGGAGTTGTGAGGATTATCTGGAGCCGCCCATGGAGCGCATGATGCTCTGATTCATGTCGACTTTGCCATCCCACCACCTCTGAGCCAGGAGCCGGAGAGATTGCACAAAACCACTCCCACAGCGCGATCAAAACGCAATCCGTCTCTTCCGACCAGTATATTTCGAACTCGCCTTGACGACCTTCCCCTTGCGCTCCATCTGCTCCTTCTTCCTCATAATCCACGCCTTGCTCCCCTTCTTATCCGCAGGATTTCCTCTCCTCCCCGCCCCGCTGGCACCAGCCGCCAAAGCCTTCTTCCTCGCATCCAACACATCAACCCCATCCATCCCATCCACCACCCCCGTAATATCCCCCTGCAACCCGCCCCCACCAACCGTCAGCACAAGATAGAGCTTGCTATTCTTCGTACCCGGATCATCCTCCAAAATACCCGCGCCAAATCCCGCCTTCATCGCCGCACCACTAATCATGCTCCGCTGCGCATCATTCTTCGGATAAAACTGACACACCGCGCGCGCCCCGCGGCGGAGACTAGCATACAGGCCATCGAAAAACCTCCTCAGCCGGCCCTCGGGACTCACATCGCTCGACTCGGCATTACACAGCCACTGAATCGCGCTAATGCTGACGGCGGCATCGAAGGCGCCGGCGCGGAACGGGATGCCCTGCCCGATATCTGCCAGGAACAGGTCGCCCTCTACGTCCCGCTGCAGCGCGACGTCCAGCATGGAAGGGGAAATGTCCATGCCGATCCAGGTGTGCGGGCCGCCTTCGGAGGGGGATACTTCGGAGAGGATCTCGCCGGAGAGCCCGGAGCCGCAGCCGATGTCGAGGATTAGGGAGGGGGAGGTGAGGCCGAGGAGCTCGAGGGCGCGGTGGGTCATGTCGGATTGGATGTTGCGGATTCGGGAGGAGGTGGTGTATTTGCGGGATTCGGTGTCATCGTAGAAGAGGTCGGGGGGGCTGGTAATGGTATTAGTATTAGATATATATGTCATTGCTGGAGACGTACAGGGTGTCTTCGGGGCGAGACATGTTGGCGGTCAGAGTAAAAAATCTCCAGATACAATCTGCGGATAACAGGCGGAGTGTAGTTTCTTTTCTAGAGCAACCAGTAACCCCTTTTATGTGTATGTTTGTGGTTGGATCTTGAGTTGTAGAGTTGTCGTTGAAAAAATAAAAAAGTTGAATGTGGGGATGAACCTTGTGCCGAAGTTGGTTTTTGCCCGATTGGGAAGAGAGCAAACATCATCGCTGGCTTCAGGCCAACTTCACTCTTTAAATACTTCAAGAACTGATTGATTGCACCACAGACAGCGACATATCTACAAATAAATACCTAACGACCTCTACGACATGACGATTTAACGGAATACATCTACACATTTCATTTCCGTGCACAGCGAAAACACCGGGCTTATACTTCACCAACCCCCTCTACACCATACATACTATCTACACAACCACCACAATGTGGATTCTCCCCCTAATCGGCTACCTGGGCATGGTCTTTGGCTTCTGCTTCCTCACCCTCGCCATCGGTCTGTCCAACCTCCCCCCCCCAAACTCCCCCCTCCCCAAACCAAACCACCCACTAACTATACCCCCCCCAGCCTCCGGCCTCTACTACCTCTCCGAGCTCGTCGAAGAACACACAGTCCTAACCCGCCGCCTCCTCTCCCGCCTAATCTACACCATAATAACCCTCCACATCCTCCTCTACCTCATCGACTCCCTCCCCCTAACCCTCTGCACTCTCAGCATCTTCTCCCACCTCATCTACGCCCTGAATCTGCGCCGCTTCCCCATCGTCAAACTCTCCGATCCCATCTTCCTCGCCTCTTGTGTTCTTGTTGGGTTGAATCATTGGTTATGGTTTCGGCACTTTTCGGATCCGGTTGGACACGGACAACAATATCATTACTATGACCAGATGCCCCAGTTACCATCGTTCACGGAGATCGCGTCGTATTTTGGACTGTGTGTGTGGTTGGTGCCGTTTGCGCTGTTTGTTAGTTTGAGTGCGGGCGAGAATGTGTTGCCGAGTATGGGGAGTGAGTATGCGACGGGGGCGAGTGTGGCGTCATCATCGGCTGCGGCGGCGGCGGGGGGTATGGGTGATGCGGATCGGAAGTTGAAGAATAAGGGGATGGCGAAGGCGGTGGTTGATGGGGTGAGGGAGTGGGTGGGGGAGACGGGGGAGTTGATGGGGTTTTGGAGGGGGGAGAAGACGAGGCGGTTTTGAGGGGGTTTGTGTTTTGTGTTTGGTTTTTTAAGGGGGGGTTAGATAGGTTTCTGAGATTCCGCACCCCCCCCTTCTTTTCATTTTTTAATTTGGTTGTTGGGGTGTTTATTTGGCTGGTTAGGCTGGCTAGGGTTCATGGAAGCATTTCAGCATTCCCCCCCTACATATCTTATCATTCATCTACAAATTCCTCCCGCCGTTGGCTACTTGCCCAGCCGTTTCTTCGTTTCCTCGATTGGTTTAGATACATACTAATCAGAACATGCCAGAGCGAGTAGGAAAGTGTATGTATATATATATCTCTCTCTACACAAAACGTCTTTTGATTGATGTCTATTTTGTGCAGACCATCCAACAGAACAACAACACCAAAATATCATTCCAGAAACCAGACGGGGTAAAACAAATAAAACAGACATATCACCAAAGCCCTCCCACCACCAGCCAATAAAGCCACGACTGACTTCCTTGAAAAAGTGCGCCCCCGTTGTCTACATCGCTATTAGAAGGGAGGACGAGAGAAGAATCATCGTTTGTATTTGGTGTGGGGGGGTTTTAGATAACTCATAGTAAATAACCTCTAGTTATCCATCCATCCATTAGATTCCCCAGTCTAGGAAATATGGAACTGTTATTGACTCCAACTTCCATTATGGAAGCGCGTAAGTTATTTATATACTTCTAACCGCCAGCCTGATACAATATATATCTATCCCCTTTTCCTTCTCTGTGTATATATATACCAATCTAACTAACTCACCAACGCACGCATGCATGCACGCTGTTCATCTACAACAATGATAACATCCTGACCGAGAAAACGAGGGATATAGATAGATAGGGTATTCCGAAAAGACCAAGGGGGAATGGGGAGATAGATAGATAAGGAGCCACCATAGCCTGAAAACGACCTAGATGGAAGAAAGTTATATAGAAAAATGATAAAAGCAAGACTCAAGATGAGGTATTACTTAAAAACCAAAAAACTGAAACCAAATCAAATCAAATTAACCAATTCATAGCAAGTGCATAGCTTTAGTAGGTAAAAGAATAAATAAGGATAAATAAGAAACATTATATATGAAAAGAAACAAAAAAGGAAGAAGAAGAAGAAGAAAAAAAGGGACACATCCACCCTATACCAAATCAATCACTAAACAAAAAAGGTAAGAAAAGGAGAAAGAAAATGGAGAAAGTGGTATATAAAAAGCAAAAGAAGAAGAAAAAGAAAAAAAAGCAAAAAGAAAAGATAAAGGGAAAGATTGCGCAAAAAGCATAAAGATAAGTTGAAGCGCGTATCTTACAACATCTCCTAGATCAATCCAAAACGAAAACCAGATCAATCAATAAATCCACCCTCAGGTCGACCGACTCTCTCTCGTCCGAGATGGCTAGTCAGTCCTGTCCTCCATGCAAAGCGGGAAAGGAATGAAGTAAAGGTAAATAATAGACAGGAATGGGAAAATATAGAAGAGGGAAAGGGTAGTTAGGTAGAAGTAGGTTGGATATGAATGTGGGAGGGGGGATATGCACGTCCTCCCATGCATAACCCCCTATGACGAAAAAAAAGAGAAAGGACATAAGAAAAAGGTTCAGTTATAACGAGATGGCGTCAAATTCGTCGTCATCACTCTCGCGCACAATATAGACGTTCGTCGCGTCGGTTCTTCACACATTAGGATTACACATTTCGGTTTTGATTTTGATATTTTGTAGAACTTCCGTTCTTTGTTTCGTTGTATGGGGTTGGTTGCAATACGCAAACCAGGCGTATTTGGAATGGGAATGAAAGGGATCCGTCGGTTACTTCGTTCCAGAATATAAATGTTCAAGGAGATCGAAAGATTGCATGGCCAGTGAGTGGTGCTGGCTGGCGTAACAGAGTTGCTCGCACTAGTCAAACGCAGAATCCTCAGAGACCATTGCTGTGGTATAAATTAGCACTGCCATCCCATAACCACAAACAATGCACAAAAGACAGATGAAGAACAAAAACATACACTGATCATCCTTCGACCTTGGCATCCCGCTCTTCCGATTTCCAATCCCCATAAACAACAAATTACTCTCCCGACGCTTCGACTTGGACTGCATGTTGCCCGGTGCAAGCATATTGCCCATCGAGTTATAATGTTGTTGTTGCTGAGCGGCGTGTTCGCCTTGACGGTGCGCCGGGGGTTCAGAGCCTAGCACATGTTGCTCATACGTTGGCTGCATGGGGATGAAGCCGGTGTCGTACTTTTCCCGTATATCCCGCTGGCTGTCGCTCATGTCTGATTTGTGTGAGGGGAAGGAGGCCTGATTGTATGATGGGGTGGGGAGGTCGGTGAACATCTGGTGGCGGGGGGAGCGGATGTCTTCAGGGGTGAGGGTCCTGTCGACGGTCAGTTCGACAGGTCGGTTTGGGGAGTCGTTAATCGGCTTGCCGAAGATGCTGTCGAAGTCGGTGAGGAACATGGCGAATACTGGCGCGGGGATGTTTAGGGTTGGCGCGAATACGATGCCGACGTTGCGGACTGTCATTTTGTTGATGTCGGAGTTGTTGACGATTTCAATCAAGTATCGTGATAGGGCGATCAGGAGCGTCAAATTTGGTTTTGGAAGTCGGTGAACCAGTACATTAAATGCCGCAATTTTCTTTGGCTTCTCGTTTAGATCTACTCAGGTTAGTAACGTGGACATATTTCACGGATCAGAGCAACTCACCAAGCACACGGATAAAATCCAAATGCAGCTCCCGCGTTAGTACCGTAGTCGGCAGCTCACGGAGATACTGCTTGAACAAGGACGCGACAGCATGGACATCATAATAATGGTCGCCCTCGAGAAAGTCAAGATCACCCTCTGTATTGAATTTCTCCTTTAGAGACTTGATGACGACATTCGAACCGCTGAGCCGGAAAATACCCTCTTCAGAAGCCGCATCTTTAGCACGGAGGTACTCGATACATCGATAAACAACCGCAGGAAGGCCCGAATTAACACCCGGGATGCCGCAGAACTCGACAGCCTCGGCGAGAGGCAGCCCAAACACGGCCCGGACGTCTCTCCGGTCCATAGCTGAATTATTCGCCTCGTGGCTCTGTATTTGATTCGCAAGATCCGCCGTCGTTGCGGCGCGGAATCCCCAGATTGAGCGCTTCTTCTCCTTTGTGCTCGTCACAGTTGGAGTTTTGTTGCCCCAAGCACCGGCGTCCTGGATCTTCACTCCATTGGTTGGGCCGGAAATATTCTTGAAACCGGGAGACAGGGGTCCATTTTCGTATGCAGGCTGATGGGCAGCGAGGTGCCCATGTTCCGGCTGCGTAGTCGACCGTGTTGGGGGTAGCTTACTGCCCGGGGGCCCACGAATAGGAGCCTCAGCCGCAACCACATCATCGTAGCTAAACGACCGAAGTATCTCGGTAGGTTCGACAGTCTCCGGGCTATCCGTGCCCTTGCTGTTTTTCCTCGAGCTGCTGGATATCAGACGAGACTTGGCTGGCGCCTCAGCCTTCGCTGGCTGGCTGTGGTGAACGTGGTGGTTCTGGTTCTGGTTCTGGTTCTGGTTATGATTATGATTATGATTATGAATGTGGTTTTGGTTGTGGTTCCCGCCCTTTGTATTCTCTTCATCGGAAGAATCGTTCTCAACATAACTCAAGAGCGCATCGACCCAAGAATCTCTCTCATCGTCACTTTCAGCACACAGCACATGACGAACCAAAGCGGTGGAATCCTTCTTCTTTGGCTCCAAAATGAGAAAGGCATGACGATACTGGTTATCCGAGTCGTCATCCGGACGTGAAGGTGATTGGTTGCTGTTGCCTGAGTGCGATTGCTTGCCGATCTGTGCGTGGCGGATCTTGATTGTTCCCATATGCGGCCCGCCAGGAGATTCGTAGTACTTGAGTTCCGGACCGTGCAGAACAAAGTACCGCGCTTTCCAGCCACCAAAGTTTTTACCTCTCTTCGTCAAGTATCCTTCAATTTTCGGCTTGCCATCAGGGCCCAGCGGAATTGAGGACTTTGCCTTGTTTTCGCCGTTGATGAGGCTCGTTTCGTCGTCACGGGGTTCGATGGCGTCTGCAGTCAAGAATTGGCACACCACCAGGGAAGCGGCTTCGTCTGTCTGCATCTCAAGGATGGATTCAAAATAGGCATTCAAAGCGGCTCTACGGGCGTCGACTTTGGCCGGGGAGTGTCCGCTGAAAATGGCACGGTCAGGTAACCGGCCAGTAAAGTTGGACACCAGTCTCAATTGCTGATCTAGCTGGGGCAAAGCCATGATAATCTTTTCCACCCGCCAGAGCTCTGCGCGGTTGGCGCGCGAGAAAATACTAAGTGTAAACACAGGTTCCTCTTCTGACGGTTTAAGTGCTAGGTAGCTGTTGCGCGAGGGACGTAGTCGAGACGACGAAACCTTAACATCGATAGATGGCAAAGCGCTAGGGGGCAAAAGTAGATCGGGATACTCATCCGACACCAGTCCGCGGTAGATGCGGCTTTGGAATGAACTGGGGGTCGTGGGGCTGTCAATCTTGACAGAAGCATCGAATGTAGGGATCTCCGGTCTGGAAAGCTCGGTTGGGGACGGTCCTGACTTGGGCAGTGGGCTAACTTCCCGTCCCGCAGCTGGCCTGTCATCTGGAGACTCCCAATAATATCCATTCGGATACTTTGGAGCACGCGGGGACAAGGGGAGGCCATTCCTTGGGGACAGCGGGGGGGATGCCAGGGGAGCGCCATCCTTTGGCATACGGGGCAGTGGGGAGCCCATCGGACGATCTCCGGGTCGTGGGCTTAGCGGTAGCCCAGGGCTCATCGGAGGAGACACGACATGCCGGTCCTTGTCCGAGGATCCTGTTTCGCTCCCCGGCGGACTCAGCATTGACGCAAGAGACTCTAGCGGAGATACTTGGCTTGTCAGCCCCGCAGGCGGGGAATGTGCAATCATTCCGCGAGCCCCAGATGGACTCATGCCGGTGAACCCTTGGGACTGGGACTTTTTAACTCCTTCAGTTGGCAGGACCTGTTTGGTCTTCTTTTTACTGGACTGGCTCCGCGCGGCTTGTTCCTGAATCAAGATTGCCTCGCGCTGCAAATCATCTTCCTCTCTGGTCTTTCTCCGCCCCCGGTCGAATTTCGGGATTTCGTCTACTTCTAGCGTATCGTCGTAGTCCGAGTCCGAGCCAGCGGCTGCAAGACTTCCCCCCTGCGGCAGCGCATTGATGCGGTCTGTTTGGCTGAGGTTCAGAGGAGCGGGAGGAGGTCTTCGAATTGGCGGCGGCACGGGCTTGGGGAATTCGGATGCGGCGGGATGGAGGCTTGCAGGAAGGGTATCATCAACAGGCTTTTGTACGACGTCGTTTGCCGGCCGCCCGTCAGCGGATCGGGAGGTCTGGCTCCGTTGTTTTGCGCGGGGATCGCGCTGATTGCTTCCCGATGGTTGCGCAAACGAGTCGGTGGGAGAAGACGGATCCGAACGGGGGCTATCCCTCTTGACAAGGGACGGGTCGCTATGGGAATGTGTAACATGCAAGGGCGAGGGAAATATTGCGGTGTCATCCAGCGAACTGGCATCCGACAAGGCTTTTGCTCGAGGACCACGAGTATCTATAGGATATTAGAATATGTCAAGTTTTTGTATATGGGGAACGTATAGTCACCCTTGGATGAAGAAGCATCTTCCTCAACAACCTCAGCCGGCGTAGCTCCCGTAGGAAGTGGAGGTGGAGCATCTTGTAGTTCCTTGAGCTTCTTCCTGTAGCGGTCTTTTTCCTTGACGGCGCGTTCCAGGTCCTTGTTCAGGCCTAGGACCATTGTCCGCTGCTTGTCGACCAATCTCCACAGCTGGGCGTTTTGCGACGCGGCATGCTGCTTCTCCTTGAGCAGATGTATGATGACGGCTTCTGGGGAGCCCGCGGTGGCAATGAGGCTGGCGATGTCAGCAGGGGTCAGGTTGTTCGCGTCTACAGAGGATTTGTGCGAGTGCGAGGCCGAGGATATGGAGGAGATGGCGGAATCGATGGAGGAGGTTCGAGGCATGGATCGCTGGCCGACAGCGGCAGCCACGCCGGGACGAGAGGAGAGCGAGGGAGACGGCGAGGCGCTGGCCATGGTGGCCGCTGTTGCTGGACGAGGCGGATCCGAGGCCTTGCGTAGCTGGTCGTAGGTGGCGGACTTGGACATGGTGGCAGAAGGACCCCGCGGCTGCGACGAGCCAGCCAGGAGGTCAGCGATGGCGGGATTGGGCAGGGTGTCGGGCGATTGGTTCAGACTGCGGTCTGTGATGGGGGAGGTGGTGGTTGGGGGGACAGGGAACGCAGACGCAGAGGTTGATGCAGCCGCACTGCTGGTGGTGGTGGTGACAGGGTCAGGGGTGGGACCAGCCTGCACAGTGTTCGACGAGGACGAGGAAACCGACGACAGCGACACAGGCGAGGTGAATGGCTCGTGGCTCAGCGACGGCGAGGACGCAGCAGCCGAGACGGGTGAGGGCGACAGTTGCGAGCGAGGGTTCGGGATAGACAGCGACGGCGGCAGTGGGCGGGCGGGCGAGGTGGCGGCCGACGACGAGGCATCCGAGCGCTGGGCGGGATAGTTGGTCGCGGGCATCAACGGGGAGACGGGTGGCTGTTGCTGTCGCTGTTGCTGCTGGTATTGCTGGTGTTGCTGGTGGTGTTGTTGTTGTTGCTGCTGCTGTAGCTGTTTCGACGGGTGAGGCGTGGGCGGCGAGTTGAAGGGCCGGCCAAAGGGAGCGGCAGGGGCCAGGCCGGCGGGCGGCGGCTGCTGGGGAGGATGCTGATGGCGGGGATAGTGCTGGTGATGGTATTGTTGGTGGTATTGCTGGGGGTGAGGGTGATGCTGAGTCTGCTGCTGGGGATAGGGATGCGGATAGGGCGAGGCATGATGCTGGGATGGCCGCGGTTGGCGCGGGCGGCACTCGACTTCGCGCCCCTGCGACATGGCGGGAGGACTCGACAGGCCGGCTGCTATGGCCATCCACTCAGTAATACTCGTAGTATTGACTGGGATGGGATAGTGGTGGAAAAGTTAAGAAGTGAAGAGGAGAGGTGAGGATAAATATTGGGTGGGCGATCAACAATGGGTCAACCACGCTTTGTCTGCAGAGGAATATTTAGGAGCAGACAGCCTTCTATTTCTATTTGGCTATTTATTCTTGGAATTGCTGGCAATCCGCCGTTGTGCTGATCGCCGTCTAACAGAATCCTAAATAAATAACTAACAGCTCAATGAAGATGGAACAAGCTGAAGAACTGTCAAAGAGAGCGGGTGGCACAGTGAAACCAGCACAATGGATGCATTCTTTCTCCGTTGGAGTCAAGAGTCAATTGCCACTGTCAATTCTCTTTCTTCTGTTTCTTCTTCTCTTCTTCTTCTCTCTTTCTCTTTCTCTGGCTAATGAGGATCCTCGCTCTCCGCCTCGCCCCCGGAGCTAGCCTGGCTGTCAGCACGGAAAAGGGGTAATAGTAACTATTTATTAGTATGGGATTATTCAGCCAAGCATGCATAAGCAATAGATAGTAAATCCAGCCTCTTCTTATTACTTGTGTTGTCGCAATAGACGCCCGCTGCTCTGCATTGAAACTGTGATCAGACACTCCCGAGGTCCATTCTCTCCCAGCATTATCTCTGTCTGTGTCTGAGCTCCAATTTAATAATATTATTTCGTCGAATCATCAGTGCCATTGTTAAGCGCCGCATCTTGCAGACACCCGAGCTACCAAGCCATCTAACTTATCCCAGCCATGATATATCAATCTTGCAAAATACTATCCCAACTACCCATATGATTAGTTCCTATGTTAACTACTCTCTACTTGCTTGCGTGGTTTACTTATTTAACGACAGAAGAACCCTCACGCTTTAAATTTCAAAGAAAATACCAAGTTTACTTGTTTACTGACTTGCTTACTAGTATGCAATTGACTTTTCTCAAAGTATCATTTTCATATATGATATAAGTCACTTACTCCATCCCCACAGCTAACACTAATATAATTACTCCGTATAGATAAAACCCTTACCTCCTAAAGATACTTTATCCCTGCAGCTATATCTCTATCTCATTGTTATAACTAACAAGGCAATCTGGGGTGGTATGGTTAAGTTCCACTACATACTTGGAACCATGGTTGACTTCTACAAGCACATTTACATGCATGGGTAAGCTGTTGGTTAAAGTTAGGACAATGGTTCTGGTTAAGGTTGGCTCAGTTGGTTCCATGTCATTAGCAGTGGATACTATGTCTATAGAGCTAGATAGAATACATGGTGTATACATTAATAGGATTTTAACAATTGCTTGAGTATGGTTATGGGAAGTGGCTATCTGATAGATTGTACAGTACTGTGTGAAAGAAAAGCCTCCAAATATCTTCCCCTGGGTATAAAACCTAATGGTATACATGGATAATAAAACCAACAAGCCCCCCTTTCCTAAATCGCATCGTCCGGCCCTTGAAGAAGAACATCTATCATTTGCCCGAGAACGTGCGACCTCTGTTGCGGAGTAATAAACTGACGGAGTACCATAGCCTGGAGCGCGTCTCCAACCCAGTGCTGGCAATTCCATTCCAAGCCACTCCCAATTGGCACTTGCTGAAGGATCCCCAAAATCCCATCCGGATTCAGGGGTAAACTGCAGACGGGCATCCTGCCGACTAAGTTGAGAGTTGTGCGCGGGTCGTAGCCTACCCTCATTTGAACGTTCCAGGGACCGTCGGAGTTTGAGGCGTGGATGAGGGTTCCGATCACCTCGTTGGCTCGATGAACAAAAAGGGATGCGTGACGGGTGGTTTTGCCGTCGTTGAACAACGGTCCGCGATAGACATGGACCGTAACATTGACGGGATGAGGAGGAGCAGGAGGCATTCTGGTGATTTTCAGAATGGGTAGTTTGGACGATATGGAGGAGGTTGTCTTCTTGGGGAGTAGAGGCAGTATTTGGGCGGGATATGGCGATTTGGGAGGCGGAAGTGATTTGGTTTTTGACGGCGGTATATTGCAGGTATATTGATGCGAGGGCAGTCTCTGAATGGGGATGGATTTTGAGCAACATCATGGACGGAAAAGCGTCCTTTTATAATTCTCCCGTCAGGATATATGCCCAAGGAAAGTTGAGGAAAGGGGCCAACATTGAGATGGGCCATAGGATCTTCTCTATTACAAGCCAGCAGTCAGAAACACTGATATCCAATAGATTTCTGGGTTTGATCGGACTGCCTGGGTATTTCCAAGTCTAAATATATCTTCCCTTCTCGAGGCGGTTAGGGAAAGGAAGGTGGAGGCACACATTGCAGCCAGAACTTGGATGATATCGAGCGCCGCTTCCCCAGGATAGAATAAGCGCCAGCCCCATTCCGGAGAATGCTTCTCGTTGATCTTCAGTTGACAAACGGAATTGCGGCGGAGAGGGGTTTCTGCACCGCAATTGATAGGTCGGCATGATGTGCGTCTCAAGATAGAATACCCGCCAGGCTCCCAATGCTGATTGAAACGTTGGCACAGCACCATATTTGGAGCTTAGCCTTGCGAATTTGGGTAGTTAAGCGCCCTTATTTCGATTGGCTGGGGAGTCTCTGAGCAATGAAGCAAATATGGCTGAAACCATGCTTTGTGATTTAGGATGATGGCATCGAGTCATTAAGCCCAGCGGGCCCCTCCGCCTGTTGCATGGGAATCAAGAACGAAGGGCAGCCGAGCCTTGATCGGCCAGCTATGTTAAGCGCTCAGCTGGCATCAAGGTTCCATGTTCTCTCTCAAATCTTTCAACTGGAAATACCACTGATTTGAAAACCAAGGCGGTCTTCCTCGACACTGTCGACAGCCAACCAAATCGTGGAGGTTGCAATGCTGATCCCCCAGAAAATAGTTCGGCGGTTGTTTTGACGATGTGTCTTGGCGCCAATGCCAGGCGGTTAAGCTGGAGGAAAACCACCACCTACAAATCAACACCCAATGCCCCCTCACAACCAAGTAACCAGCCACCTCGCAGTCAGCTACAAAGACATATATCCAGATATAAACACTTTCCACTGCATCATCAAACATGGACTCGGACCCGTTCACTCCCAAAGGTGCGTGTTGTTGGGCTTTCGCATCTGGCTAGGATAGTTTTGATAACCCCCAAACAGATGGCTACGGACAAGTCGTCTTTGCCGGATTCATCCCCGAATTTCCCAAAATCATCCGCCTCGACGAACATAGAGTGTTAAAGTCCTCAATCACTGACAGCAGTGAAACCGAAGCTATGGAATTCATTGCTGCCAACACCACTATCCCAGTCCCCAAAGTCTACGCCACCAGATGGTCCGGCAGCAGGACCGAGTCTTCCCAAATAGTCATGGAATATATCCCTGGGGAATCCCTTGACAAGGCCTGGGGGAAACTCACGCATGATCAGAGAATATCCGTCTGTCACACACTCCGCGACTATCTCTCCCAGCTTCAAAAGTTGAAAAGCAAGACAAACCGTATCGAAGCCGCGGATGGTGGTCCCGTGACCGCTGGACTTCGATTTCCCCGTCGTGGTGGTCCCTTTGATTCCGAGGAGGAGTTTAATGACTTCCTGGTTGGGAAAAAGGATAATGAATTTCCATCTACGTTCAGGCGCTACGCGAGAGTTGCAATGTTGGATAACCATGAAATCCACTTTGCGCATGGTGATTTCTCACCGCGCAATATCATGGTTGATGAGAATGGGGAGGTCAAGGCTGTTTTGGACTGGGAAAGGGCAGGCTGGTACCCGGAGTATTGGGATCAGAATAGGATACTTTCTGAAAATCCGGGGATTAGGGATTATTACCCTTATCTTGAGCATATTATTCCCTTTAGATATGTGCAGGAGGTGGTGGCGATGGGGTATTTGTTGCGCGTTTCGGCTGATGGGTAGGTAATGGGTTTGGGGTTTTCGGGGTTTTTGATATCTCCTATGAAGTATTTCACTAGACTATATATAAGTGCAGTTGTTTCGCTTGAAAAGGTAGTTGATCTAAGAAATGGGGAGGCGGGGGGAAGCTAGTGGGAACGTAGCCATTATTTTTCCATACATTTTAAACGTGCACATGCATGAAGCACCAGAAATCTGAACTTTCATGTCTTAAACGGCGCAGCCCAGCCTGGTCAATGAATATTCACTTTGAATGGCGATGGTTTGGTTTTTTAATTCTTTCCTTTTTCCATGTTGTTTATGCTAACAAATCCATGAATGCAAGCAATAAATACTCCAAATTTTCTACTATCAATAAGGGTTGAGGGGCCATGTATATATATATGGAGTGTAGGTGTTGGACTTCCAATTTTTCTCTGTTTCCCATCATTTCCAAGGCTTAAAATCTAATAGTAACAACTAGTAACTAGCTGTACCGAAAAAAGATACACGCCTACTTACCCACCAAGTCCAAACCCACAGATCCTCATCATATTCCCGTAAAAACCTTCCGAACTACAGACCGGTAGTAGTTCATCAAGCCAGCGAAGTAAAAGGTTCAACTTCTCGGAATCGGCGAGGGTTTAACTACTAGTAACTTAGCCCGGATCGCCTACATTAAATAACTATTTCAAACTGCCAGTGAGCATGCCGATGATACCAGACGGGATATGGTTATTCTGGCAGCTTTGATATCGGAACGTCAGTCTTCTCATCATAGACTCGGGTTCCGGTTCGGGATTCCCTTCCCCGTCCATCCCGAGGTCCCTAACCTAGTCTACTATTGGTCTAGCGTCAAGCTTAGTTTGAATAAACTAACAATGCGCTAACCTTTTACAGTTAGTTCCCGTCTTGTCGAACCATGGATTGAACAACGAGCTTAATCTATGTATATATCATACAGGAGACAGGAGATGAGGGACAACCCCCCGTCTCTTTTTTGTGCGCAGGAGACGAAAATGGGCCGGACTGCCTTTGGGAGGATACGGTGGATTTGTTGGGGAGGGCGAGTGGGGGTGGTGGAGATTTGGTTTGATTTGATTATTCTGATTTCCTACTAACTAATTACTTTCGGGATTCTTTCGATGGGTGGGTGGTGTTGTTGCTTTGTGGGCGGAGTTGGTGGCTGGCGGCGTTTGGCTCCATATACCGGCAATGATAAACCGGGAAAAAAGGGGGTTAAGGAAAATACTAGATTAGATCTGGCACGAGATAAAGATAGATGTATAGATCGCATAATTAAACACTCCTCACCATCTAATAAAGCTACTGCAAAAATCAACAGATGCAATTCACAATCAAAATTCCCAGTAAAGTCAATTCTGAATTTCTTCCCCAAATCTATTATTATTCCCACACTCATTAAACCACCAACAACAAAGCAATCGTTTGAATATTTCAAATCTCCATCACGAATACGTAATGATAATTAAAGAGAAACAAAAATGGGGGGAGGGGTTTGGTTCGGGGGCATGTAAGAATGACAAAATAAAAAAGGGGAAACAACATCCTTCAACACCATCGTCATCTTCTTCCAATCGAACCAAAATCAATTCAACCAGTACAGTAGTTAGATCGAATATTGGTCAATCCACGGCAAAAACGAAAGCAAAAACAAATCTTATCCCCATTTTCTCTCCTTTCTCTCTCTCTCTCTCTTACTCGCGCCGTCCCTCTCATCTCATCAGGTGAAATAAACGTTTCGACGTCTCGTGTCGTATCAACATCTGGGCAGTATGCATATACGCCGCAGGGTCTTTTATCGTCAAAGAGGGGCATTAGAAGACAAGAAAAAAAGGGGGACGAAGGGAAAAGGTAACAAGGGGTAGGCGTGAAATTAATATATGGGGGCTGGTTAGGGGAGGGGGAGGGGGAAATAGGAGATTATATGATAAAATATTCTCTCTCCTTCTACCCTCCCAAAGCGTCCTGAAGGGACATTTGTGGGGTGGGGTTAGAACGGAGGGGAAACGATCAAGAAATGAAAATTGAGAAAGGAAAAGGTGGAGGGGAATAGAAGCCGATTATTAGGATCCCATCGCGCTTCTTCCTTCGTTGAAGATGAGGCCGGGCGGGATTTTCTCTTCTCGACTGGAATGCAGACGAATCAGGGAGCCCATCTAAATCGATTTTGTTAGTCTCGCCAATAAAAGCCCCTATGGGGCGACATGTCGTTGCGTGTATATCAATAGGGAAATTATGGTTACTTGCCTTTGTCGGGTGATGCGATTAGTACTTGTCGTCGTCCTTCTTGTCGTCGTACTTATCATCCTTCTTGTCGTCGTACTTGTCATCATCCTTCTTGTCGTCGTACTTCTTTGGCTCCTCGTACTTCTTTGGTGGTTCGACCTTCTTGGTGACGACCTCGACCTTGGTGACAGTGGTAGGCACCGGCACCGGCTTGCCTGGGACAGTGACGACCTCGACCTTGGTGACAGGCTTCTCTTGAATAGCAGTCTTGGTGACGGTCACCTTCTTGATTTCGGTGACGGGTTTGACAGCCGTGACGGTGATAACCTTGGTTTCGAAGACAGTATGAGGCTTGAAGTCGGTGATCGTGACTTGCTTGACGTCCGTTACTGTGACGGTCTTGATTTGAGTGACGGGCACATGGTCGGTTATGTGCTTGGTAACCTCCTTGAACTTGGTAACGGGCACATGGTCGGTTATGTGCTTGGTAACCTCTTTGAACTCGGTCTTGTACTCCGTCTTGTACTCGGTCTTGTACTCGGTCTCCGGCTTGCACTCGGGCTCTTTCTTGTGGTCGCCTCCGGGAATGGGATTCGCAGCAGCGAGACTAGGATATTGTTAGATCTATCAAGCCTCAACGTATCGAGGTGTCGAGGTACATACCTAAGCCCGAAGACAGCGAGCTGGAAGATCTGATTGATGCAAACCATTTTGAATGCTTGGTATATCGAGAGGGATATAGTAGTATTAAAGAGCAAGATATGAAAGTAAATTGAATGCGTTTGCTTTTCTTGACTGTTAATCAGATAGATGATTGAACCCGGTGATTGAAAAAAGATTGAGTTGAAGGGCGAATTTCTGTCCTTCTTATAGATTCGGCTTAGTAGGAGTAACTCTTAGCGACTGCGCATACCTTTGCCTGGAAAGCCTTCTGGGGCAGATTCAATGCGTGTGCGGATGCCGCGAAACCCCATTGTGCGAGGCCAGCGCCGACTGGGTCAGAACTTGTGGTACTATGTCCAGAACTGTATTGAGATTTCCAGTCTCGCCAAAAGTAGAGAGGTGGTATAGCTACCTGTCTATTGGAGTAGGTTTTCCAGCCTGGCCAGGCTGTTAACATAGCGGAGTGTGACAACATGGTCAATAAAAAAAGAAGCCCAGTTAATACCACCGATATGGTTTGAAGGTCCTGGAGAAGACAACTCATAGGTTCCAGGCGCGAGACAGAACTGGCGTGAGGCACTTGTAAAAAAGGCTGATTGTATACATAGACTGTCCAAGTGATATCCGAAAAGGTGACATCCGTTGCACTGATCGAGGCGGTTATCACAAACATTCCCTATAGAGTAGATGTTTGGTAAATAGCTGTATTGAGTGGTAGTGAAATGCCATGCCTGAGAGCTGACCACATCCTAAACAGACCAGACTTGTCCCCATTTGCAAAATTGACTGAGGCCAGAGAGCTCCACTGGCAGGGTTCTAGAACGGATGACCGAGGGAGAGCGCCCTTAGATGCCTTCATACCATTGGGAGAATAAAGTTGTTGGTCGAAGGAGCATGGTCATACCTAAGGCGGAGGCGAGATCGTTCGTGCACAGACATAGAGATCGTAATGTGCAATGATTATGATCTGATCTTATAGATCGACAGTCCAGGATTCAAGCTTCAGACACATCAGTACCCCATTCGTATGGAGCTATTGCTGGTGAGTGTTACATTTACGAGCGCCATGCTTCCAGTAAAAGAGTTGAAGTTCGCAAGTATCCAATGTCAAAGCGGGTCCTCGTGAGACATGAGACGGTACTCTCGATGGAATATGTATAATTCCAAGGTGATAAATAATCCTCTCTGTCTGTTGTGATGAGAAGGTCAATTCTGCAGCATGACCTGTGTAACCCTGAGGTGCGGGACAAGTCGACGTATGTCCTGTCACGGTGTTTCTCCGAGTATACCGATAACTCGATGCGTGTGACTGTTTTTGAGGACTGTCTATGATGGGGGAGTCAGACTTGATGCCTTTTGGGCCATAGTATTGTGATGATCGAGTCAATAGGTTCAAGTTCTAAGCGCGTGAGAACACAGGGCCGAGGGATGGGTACAAAACGTTGATGGCCATGTAACCTGTGAGAGAACACCATGTTGTACGTGCGCCTTCGAATGATCATCATGCCTGTTTTCGTATTTTTTTTTGCCGGCGTGGTGACAATCACGCGAGAATTCCAAGGGAGCCGTTCACATCAGAAATGCGTGGCACATAGCACATCAATACAGCTTCTAGCTGAGATGCCAACTATCATATAAGCCCCACAGGAGCCCAGGCAATGACATACTAGTAGAAACTAGTAGAATAAGGCCAGAAAATCGAAGGGCTAGGGATCTTGATAATCCACTTGGTGTGATGTAAATAGAGTTGGCGGTTGAGAGAAGCTTAAACATGGCCTCTCACCACAAACGAAAATCTCTTGCTTGCCACATGTATTGTTTACCCTTAGCATGCAAGCCTATTCAGAAGACCAGAAGTCAGAACCAAGCTCCAATGAGCTTCAGACCGTTAGATAAGGACGTGAAGCCAGAGAGTGGATGTGGGGAGGGGCGGGATAGAGTTACAACTTTTGGAAGGGACCGGAAAAGAACCATCTGGGCGGATATTAAGACGGCCGGTCATTACAGGATGGGAGAGAAGATGGTCGGGTGTTCGATGGTTGTCGAGGAATGTTGGAGAGCGGAAGTTGAGGTTGAGGTTGATTTAGACTCGTTTGTGGCTGGAGCTAAATATTCAGGAGCCGAGCAATCTAAATAATTGCAGGCACGTTTATATTAACTTTTTCAAATATGCAAATCTACATCATGCTTTCAAATTCACCACGGGGAAGTTATCTGATGCCCGCCTTGGTTAAAATCAAGTACTACGAGGTTATAGAGGGTAGACAAACATTACTCCCTGCTTCTCGCTGCTGCCGACGGCCGATTTCTATAACTTCTGACTGATAATGCTGCACTTGTGGGAAATACCACCATTCACCGAGTTCCTCCCAGTTTATCCCCCTTCATGCCCACCTCTCCGATTTGACTTCTGGCATGACAGAACGAGAATATGCGTAGCCGCGCAGCCAGCACCCAAAGGCAGCCTGCCCGTCTCAAGTCATGTTGTGGAGAGCATGAGAGCGATTTCGGGCGAATTCCCATTTTAACGATCAGGCTTCCTGATTGTAGCCTGGATAGTTCATGACACTGTGTGCTAACGACGATCCAATTGAAGGCACATTTACAGGCAATGGGCTTATAGGACGTCCGTTTGGCAATAACTGCCAACGGAACCGCTATCCATAGTACATATGCGCCCTCTGGTATCATGGGCCCCTGTTGAAACGAAAAAACGCTTCACGATTTTCTCCTTTCCCCAGCTAGTTCCGTGCATGGCTGCTTGTCCAAAGAAAAGTTCGCAGGTGCCTCGATCTATAACTTCGAAGCATAATATCATTATTGACGATGAGAGGCACTTGTCTGGGTTTCTGGATTGAGAGTCTGGCGGCCGGTGTCCTCAGTTTTGAGGTCCTTTCTTTTCGTTGGCCGTTTTTTCTGCTCAGGGCATCAAAAAAGGGGGCGAAATAGGAACCATTCCAACGATGATGAGGACGACATATTCCATCAAAAACAGCACCCTGGCCCTGTCTTCCTTTATTCCATCTTTCCTCCGGTTCCCCGGCGGAGGCTCTAGGGGAAGGGCCAAAACCGAGGGTCATGAACACTTATGCTCAGCCGTACGCTTTCTACTACTGATCTCAGAAGCCGACGAGGGCGCCATATTATTATTCATACGAGGTGGACCTAATCAGGAACCCTTTCGTCGTTAATATCGCATTGTTATCCTCTCCTCTGGGGTAATATTTGAAGCATTCATCAACGCAATACAACAACTCACCACTGCCAATGACCTCCCAATGTTGGCTATACATATTTCAGACCCCGCGAAATACCCCGTTAAACACTACCTGCAGACTTGAGCTTATCAGGGAACAACTCATTTCTGTAATCAAAAGCGTTCCACCAACCCAAAGCCACCGACCTAGGTAATACAGCGAGCGCAGTCCCAAGTAAAACTTAGCCACTATGACGGTCCTTTCGCGCATGTATGTACCGGATCGACCACGGGATTAACGGCGAGTGAGACGGGTCTTGGATAATCGAATATGAGTGACTGGAGGGTGATGGAGAAAAGCCGAGGAAGAAAAAGTGGGAGGGCTGATGCCACAAACGAACAGAAACGTACCCCCTAATTCTCCAAGAGAAAAACGGGAAGAGGAAGAGAAACAACCTGATGGATTTACATATCATCCACTGTATATCTTTTATACCCCCGAGAACAAAACCACGCATAATGAAAGGACTCGAGATCTCCCCACCCCCATCCCCCCCATCACCCCCTATACTGCCCGGTATTATGCATCAACGCACAGCACAGTTTACCCAACGGCCCTCACTGCCTCCAGCCCTGCGGCGTCCCGTTGTCCATCCATCTTAGACTCGAAGCAATCCATACACATCAAGAGGGGCTTCCTAACGGAAAATAATGCCTTGATACGTAGCGGAATCATCATACATGTAGCTACATAACCTGCTGTCATCTCAACCTGCAGGGTCCTTGCCAGCTCAGCCATCTTTCATTCTGGGGACTTGTGAAGCACTATTTTATCGAAATCTTGTACCACTAACTTGAGGTTATTTCCTATACCCAGTTATATACCTACTCTGGTGGGTTGGGTTGTAGCTAGTCAGTTAGCTCGATGATAGAGACCACAAAAAAAGCCCCAGAAAACTGAAACTGGCCTGTCCGCATTGTCTTCCTTCGAAAGACCCTGAAATAAAGGGTATTTAGTTACGCCATGCATGTTTTACTTCCTGACTAATGGTTCGTCGTAGTTACCCATCTATCTGCAGCCCTGGGGGATCCGGGCATGGCATACATATACATAGTGGAACAGAAACAGCCCACCCACCATGGTAAGTATGTGTATGTGTAGTATATGTATGGCAGGTTATTGATAGTAATAACAGTATTATTATTATTATACCTCCCCCCCTCCCCCCCAACTTTGGCTTTTTCCCTTTTTCCTCTTTCTCCCCTTTTATCATTCGCCAACCTTTACATTGCTTTTCACTCAATCTTTCAAGCAGGGAGGCGCGCGCCGAAACTAGACCAAGACTCAACTTCATTTGATATCATCACATCATTTGTATTTTTCTGAACTCAAACCTAGCTCCTCCTCAAGAAACGAAACGCCCATGGTGGTACATTACATACATACATGCGGTCGTATCTACATGCGCCTTGTTGTCAAGGGTGTAGGGTAGGGTAGAGTAGTGACTCGCTGGCTACTGCTCCTGTTGGCGCTTTGGGAGAAATAGAAAAAGAAATCAAGAAAAAAAAGGAAAGGTACAAGGGAAACATGAAAAAAAAATAAACGGATGGTATATATACAGTACAAGGAACAAATCATCTAGAGTGGAGGGTAAATGCAGAAAAGGTAGAAGCAACAAAATAACAAGACAAATAAAGAGACATTTGAGAAAATATTGAAAACAGGAAAAAGGGCAACACATATAGTAAGACACACACATCCGTGATGAAAGGGAGAAAAAAAAAATTGCACACCACAGCCAAGATACCTACCCCCGTAACTAACTTTTTATACCGCTGCGGGAAAGAAAAAAAAAACCTTGGAAAGAATTAACACCTTTCCCTAGATATTAGTAAATAAAAAAAAAAGGGAGCAACCACCGCCCCCCAAAAACTCCAAAACCCATAGGAAAAAAAAGATATTGTACCACGCCCTCGTTTTATTTTTGTTTTTTGGCGGGGGTTTATTAGGCAAGGTTCCCTGCCATGCCCATTAAGATAGCTTGGGCCGCAAGCTGGAGTGACCACAGCCCCACCTTTTTAAAGCGCCGTTTGCGCGCCTGTTCGTTGACCACGTCTTGTGCAAATGCTTCATAGGTCTGTGGGGGGGGGGGGCAAAATGTTAGTATCCGGGTGCGGGTTGGTTCGATCAGAAAAGGCGGGAAAAAAGCTTACCTCTGCAGATAAATCATCCATCAATCCGCTGTCATAGATGGTCCAGCTGCCGTCAAAGTCGCTGGCGCGCTTTACAAGCCGACATTGGATGGGGATGAATGTGCGTCTAGAGTTGATATACGCGACGATTGGTCGGATGAGGGCGTTGTTGATGTAGGAGAGATCTCGTGTGAAGAGGGGCACGACGGCCTTGACGTTGTTAAGATGGATTCGGAGATCGGTGACGACAAATCGCTTATCGTCGTCTGTTGCTGTAGCTTCCTCGCCTCCGTCTTGGGAAGCCTGGTATCCTCCATTCGGCTGGTAGCGGTTCGAAGTAACGGCTGCCTCGAGGCGGTCATAAAAGTCTGACATCACTTTCGCTATGCTTTCGTCATTATCGGCTGGGAACATGATATCCGCTACAATATCGACGTTCCCCTCGTGGATCCATGAAAATGGGCCTTCCACGCCACGGTTTAGGTGGTCGATAGCAAGCCCGTCAACACGGATTCGACTATGTTTTTTCCACGGGCTTGCTTCCCCGTCTTCTCTTCCTTCGCTCAGTTGCGCTCCGGTATAACTGTGAATTTGGCGAGGGTGAATTGTGAACAACGAATTATCAAAGGAGCCAGACATCGTATTGGCGGACATGAAATCGTAAAAGAGCCACTGTCGTCTGAGTTGCGGCAGATCGCATGAGAAGATGCTAACTGAGAATGGCCGGAAATTATCCGGTTGGTAGACCGTGACGAGAAGATCTTGCATCTTAAACGAATCAATCTCAAAGTCGCCGGGGTTATGTTCGACGCGGTAGGATTTTGGATCGCCATACTCCTCCGGCCAGAACACATGGGTCCTGTCGACCACACCCCTAATCCCCATCACCTCGACATCTCGCAAAAGACCCTTGCCGTTAAACCATTTGGTAAACGACAAGGTAACATTGACAGTGTTGATCGACAAATCAAACTGCGTGTAGTTTGTGTCTTCCTCCTCCTCACCATCGCGCGAGAGCACCGCGGCTTCTTTTGATTTATCCCTCAACGCCGCAGCCGCCGCTGTTTCGGCCGCTGTCTTGGAAGAACCTTTGCTCACGTTCCCCTTACCCTGGCCGGGCCGTCTGGAAACGAAAACATTCTTGAACGTAATAACGCCGTCTCCCCATTTTGGCACAATAGCTGACTCGAAAACAACCTGTACACCGGAAGATTTGGTCAAGTAATTGCCTACCCATCTCGCCAGAGTTTCTAAATCGACTGTCAGCATCTATACACGAGTGTACCATGTGACCATAACTAACCTTGAGCAAACACCGTATTAATAGCCAATATCAACAAGGAAAAGAAAGTAGTCGTCCCAAGAATAACCCAGAGAACATGACCAAGGAGAATCCAAGAAAAGAACGCCCCGATATCATCTACATTGAAGGGTCGGATACTTCGTATAGAGAACCACTTGAATCGTACTTTTAGTCGTGACCAGAACCCCGTTGCGGCAGCTAGTAATTCGTCCCGCGTTGGCCGCTGAGGCAATCGATCCATCAGAGGCTTGCCATTACTGGATCTAGCAGTGCTTTCAGCAGCATCACTTCTTGAGTGTGGCGATGATAGCTCAGCCTCCGACTTCCCTCTCGCGGATGGCCGATTAGAGATGTCTGCTTCTTCCGCTGCCTGCTTGGCCGGTCGTATATTATTATCATCCTTCGATCGCGAGGTATGAACATTCCGTCTCCAAGCACCCCTTGCTAGAACCTCCAACCTCCGCCTATCCACATATCCCGGCCCAGAATGACAGATTATCTTTTCCGAAGAAGTAATCGCGCAGGATGCGCCGGATTCCACTGCATTAGAGGTAGGGGAGGATCCGAGAACCAGGAACCCTCCCGACGCGAAACGGCGGGTGATCTGCTTTGCATTTTTGGGCGATGAATATGAGAAGAAGCTCCGTGTCCAATTTCTCCTAAACAGGCCATGGACTGCGTCGGAGGGGTTCACAGTCTCGAGAAAGGCGAAGGGCGAGGGCGGGTGAGGGTCGAAGCGGAGGAGGGGGTGAGTTCGTTTCCATATGTTCGCGCACAATCGTCGTCCTAGATGTCCGGACATAGTTTTCGTCTCATCCTGGAGCCCACTGGAGAACCAAGGGGTGGGATAGATGTTCAGCGGCGGTTTTGTTGACGGGTCAAGATAAAATTCCCTGGGACTTGGAAGCCATGAAATCATGGCTGGCGGTGTTTGTCTGGTTTGCATTGCTTTTCCCACACTTTTTTTGCCCAGCCCAAACCACCGACAACGAGCATCGCAGCCAACAGAAATTTATACCCCCGCCATCTACGTCGATTCTACCTCCTGCGGCCCCTATATATACCAGATTCATCATTGCTTGGATATTACGCGCACATTATTGCAAAAATGCCAGCCCCGACAGCCCGCCTCAGGGACCCAGAGGAGATCGCAGACGCCCAACCCGCTGTGGCCCAAAATGCCCCTCAGTGTATGCATTCCCCCTTTCATAAATAAATATCGCCAGTCATATACTAACAGACACCAGACGAAGAGGACATCCTCATCGACACCAACGCCGCACCCCCAACCGAACCCCTCCCCTCCTTCCCCCAACCACAGCAGCAGCAAGCAGAAGCCGACTCGGAAATGCAAATCGACGAAGAGGGCCGTCCAGTCTTCACCCCCGCCACCCCCTCCGAGAGCGCCTACCGCGTCGAAACGCGCAAAGTCCCCGTGCCCCCGCACCGCATGACCCCCCTAAAAGCCACCTGGCCGAAAATCTACCCGCCGCTCGTCGAGCACCTGAAGCTCCAGGTGCGGATGAACATCAAGACCCGCTCCGTCGAGCTGCGCTCATCCAAGCACACGACCGACACGGGCGCGCTGCAAAAGGGCGAGGACTTTGTCAAGGCCTTCACGCTCGGGTTCGATGTTGATGATGCGATTGCGCTGTTGCGGTTGGATGATTTGTATATTGAGACGTTTGAGATTAAGGATGTGAAGACGCTGAATGGGGAGCATTTGGGGCGGGCGATTGGGCGGATTGCGGGCAAGGATGGCAAGACGAAGTTTGCGATTGAGAATGCGAGTCGGACGAGGGTTGTGTTGGCGGATCAGAAGATTCATATTCTGGGCGGGTTTCAGAATATTCATGTTGCTAGGGAGGCGATTGTTAGTTTGATTTTGGGAAGTCCTCCGGTAAGTTTTCGCTTTTTATGGTTTGATTGCTTGTGTGGGTGAATGCGTACTGATAATGAGGGTATAGGGCAAGGTTTATGGGAACTTACGCACCGTGGCGTCACGGATGAAGGAACGGTTTTGAAAGGGCTTCTCGAACGATACCTCCACTGGCATAGCAATGGCGTTTTGGATTTCGTTTTTGCTTTTCGTTTATGATTTACACGGCGCATAATTACGGATAGATGGGAAATAGGATGTGACTGCAGCTCTTGCAGTGAAATCAAAGAAGAAAAGAGTCAGAGCACAGGAAAAGTTTATGGGGCTGCTTGATTATCATGAACTAATATCGGAACCGCAATGAAATTTGCTTGGAAAGCATCAGCAAAACAAAAAGACAACAAAAACCAAACCAACGCTCTAATCCCGCTTCAACGGGGTGTATATCTCCTGTATCCCATCCGCCGTAATCACCATCGTCTGCAGCCCATCACCAACCTCAATATGTCTCTCCACCGCACTCGTAAACGCATCACGCACCAGCTGCAGCGCAACCTCCTTAGACTGCGGCTGTGGCGCCCTCGCCTGCTTATCAGGATCATTCCCCTCTCCAGCAGCACTAGGAACGTACTGGTTCTTGTAGTTGACCTGGTTATCCAAGAACGGCATAATCAAACTCGACGCAGCACCCGCAGCCCGACAATACTCGCGCTCATACGAACCCACCGGATCATAACTGTACAGCGCACCCTTCCCATCCTCATCTATGCCGCCCAGGATCGCATGGACGTAGTACGGGAAGAATCGTTTCGAGTAGAGAATGGTGGAGAGGCGTTGTGCGCAGGCCTTGACGGACATGGGCTTGCCGTGTTTGTATTTGTACATTTTGACGATGGAGTCTAGACGCTCCTTGAGGGCGCGGCCGTCTGCTGCGAACCCGACGACGGAGAGGACGAGATGGCCACCCTCACCGCCTTCTTCGTCTTCGCCGACTTTGTAGATCTTGGGGGCGTAGCGGGTGTTGATGTTGTAGCCAGAGACGGAGCGGGTGTCGCCGGCCAGAATGGCGTAGTCGTCGCCTGCGATGCCTAGCGTTGAGCCGCCGTTGTCGGTATATCTGGAGGAGTGTTAGTGTTTGTATCTAGTGATAGCTATGGGGGAAGAATACGCACGGGTAGAAGCCATGCTGCTTGGCTCCGGCGGTGGTTTGTTCAGAGAAAGAGTAGCCTATGGTTTCGGCATGGGCAGAGGGATGGTTGAGGATGGAGGTCATGGTGGCGGAGACACGGGAGATCGAGGCGTAGCAGGTGTAGAATAGCTCAGTAAAGGGGATATAGAGCAGAGACGGGGTGGAGAGTGTTCAATGTGGTGGAGAGGAGCTTGCTGTCGTTGATATTTCCTTCTTGTTGTCGTCAGAGCTGGAAGCTCAAGCACGGATTACGTAAGCTGGTTGACGCGCGCGGTGGTGCCTCCGCTTATGTAATCCGCGTTTAGATTGATTGATTAGCCGGGCGCTTATCTGTATCAAATGGATTGACTCAAGGATAGAAATAGAAAGCATCAACTCAACTTTAAACAAAAACACACTGTCCAGCTACTTGGGTGATTTAGCTGTGCGGGCAATATGCTCGGCCTCGCAGCGTACGGCAGCAGCAGCGAAGACGAAGACCAGCCATCGCGCCCTGTCAAAGCCCAGCAGCCAAAGGTGCGCTTCCCTTACTCTATGCACTGGATAGTCCCGACTGACATTGTACGGGCAGCAACTAGAGTTATCTCCGCAGAATACGCCAGTTCCGCCAGCAGGTATGCCCCGTCACTGGTCTATTTCTGCCCACGCAATTGCTGACCGTCCCTGCAGACGGCGCTGTCCCCGCCCTTGAACACCCCAACAAGCCTCTCGTCGGCCCCTTCCAGCCCTCCCAACACCCGTCTCCCGCCAATGATACCCCCTCTATATCCCGAAAATCCTCTCCGTTCTCGTCCAACCGGACGCTAATCCACGACATGACCCTCCCCCCCATCCCCAACCTCGACATCCCCCCTTCCCCCCCCGGCTCACCCAACCCAGCCACGAACCAGAAATTCGCCCACTTCCTCTCCCTAAAGCGCCAAGGGGTCCACTTCAACGAGAAACTCGCCAGCTCCTCGTCGCTACGGAACCCAGGCCTCCTATCTAAACTGATGCAGCATGCGGGCATCGATGAGCAGGCGCAATATGCCACCTCCCTGCCCCCAGATCTCTGGGACGTATCCACCACCCTCCCGCCGTGGGGTTACAAGGAAGAACTGCAAAAGAGCCAGCAGGATATCCGGCGCAAGATCGAGGAGAAAGCATCCACGCCTAGAGAAGCGATTGACTTTGTGTCTGGAGGAGGGTCGGGGGAGTCGAGTCGGGGGGCTACCCCGTCAAGCGGCAAGGGGAAACTCAGCGCTGCTGAGCGTGTAATGGCGTGTTTGAGCCGCGAGAGGACGGGCTCGCCGATGAATCCTGAGCGGGGGGGGCGGGCGAGTTTAGAGCGGCGGCCTAGGGGCGGCGATTCGAGCCAGAAAAGACAGAGATCGAGATCGCCGCCGCCAAGGAGGAAAAGGTCCCGGTCCCGGTGATGGGTTAGGTTAGTTGTTTTTGTATTTCGTGTGCTTTATTTGATTTAGCGGTCATTGGTGGTTATGGGATATTTTATGGCGCTGTAGCTTGGAGTCGGATGTAAATGGAATTTGGATTAAATGGTGCAGTACATTATTTGTCTAATAAGAAGTAGGAAGTGCGAACTACTCCAGAATTGCACAACATTATCATTTGAATAATTTTCCAGACATAATCCAAACATAAATGGAAAGTTGTGGCTGGTGGTTTAGCCGCGCCGAGCTCCAAATAAGCGCGGAGTTGCTGACTTAGCTTGACCGACGCAAGCTTGTTGACTGATGGCTTCAACAACAACGAAAAGATATCCAGCACCTCCTCTTGACCAGCTCTGCTTCCTCTTTATCCTCCTCACGACGACGACGAGCAGCTCTTAGTCTGCTTTATATCCATTCCAGCGCGTTCTTTCGTTCCCCGTCCCAACCACCCTCTGTCCACCCGCCTCAACCTCACCCAGCATGAACCACTTCCCTCAAGCCTGGGGACGAGTTAGTCTCCGTCCCACTGCTCTATGGCTCTTTATGAAGGCATGCGGCGAAGCTGACTATGTGAAATTTAACAGCCCAGAAATGATGTTTACGGCGCCTACGACCATTCCTACCTCCAGACCTCCGCTCCTCACACCCACACGCAGTCGCCAATAGTGACGGGAACGTCCGTCGTGGCTGTCAAGTTCAACGGCGGCGTGGTGATTGCTGCGGATAATCTAGGTACGAATATATTATCCTACCTTAGATTATTGAATTTCACCTTACCTCCATCTGTCGTTGTCAAATACTAGTACTATCTATCCCAAAACACCACTAACAGCCCTCCAGCATCCTACGGCTCCCTCGCCCGCTTCACAGACATCAAACGCCTGCGCCCCTTCGACAACACCTCCATCCTCGGTTTCGGCGGCGACGTCTCAGACATGCAATACATCGACCGTCTCCTAAACTCCCTGGACATCGAAGAGAACTACTCCACCTACGGCGAGCACACGCTCAACGCCAAGAACCTGCACACCTACCTCTCCAAGGTCATGTACAAGCGGCGCTCAGACTTCAACCCGCTGTGGAACAACATCCTCGTTGCCGGGCTGGACGGCGAGGGACAGCCGTTCCTCAGCAGCGTCGATTTGCTGGGGAATACGTATTCGGCACCGCATTTGGCGACTGGGTTTGGGGCGCATTTGGCTGTGCCGATTCTGCGTAGGTTGTTTCCCGAGGAGGAGCGGTTGGAGAATGTGACGAGGGAGGCGGCTGTGGAGGGGCTGAAGCAGTGTATGAAGGTGCTGTTTTATCGGGATGCGAGGAGTATGGATAAGTATTCGATAGCGGTGGTGACGAAGGATGGGGTGGAGTTGAAGGAGGATGAGCAGCTGGAAGCGCAGAGTTGGGCGTTTGCGGAGGGGATTAGAGGGTATGGTGCGCAGGTGAACTAACTAGGGGATGGAGCAGAGGAGCGCTGTGGCTGGGGATTTTTCTTAGTGCGTTGAATTGAACGAAGGGATTGTCTTATTTCATAGATGTGTTTTCATGTGTGTATGTATACACAATCAACTATTCCAGGAAGTACTACTTTATCATCCGTGACATATCTACAACCAAGTATCCAGGGGCGCCAATGCAATAACGTTCGTATCAACATATTTATTCTTACGTCTACAACTTCGCAGCCCGGTTGAGGAAAACAACCTTATTCTCACACGTCCCCACGCCCTCCAGCGAAACCTGCACCTTATCCCCATTCTTAAGCCACACCTGCGGCGTCCGTCCCATCCCAACTCCCTGCGGCCTATATCAAAACATCAGCACAACCAATCCCAACTTCACCAAAAGAAAAAAGTATACTCACGTCCCCGTAAAAATAACATCCCCAGGAACCAACGTCGTCCCCCTGGACAAAAACGCCACCGTCCTCCTCACATCAAAGATCATATCCGCCGTCGAACTCCTCTGCACCACCTCCCCATTCACCCTCGTCTCAATCGCCAACCCACCCGCATCCCCCAGCAGCTTCGTCGAGACAATCCCCGGCCCAAACGGCGCCCAGCCATCAAACCCTTTACCAAGCCCCCACTGGCCCGCGCCGCGCTTCAGCTGCCACTCGCGGTGCGACACATCATTACCCACCGCGTAGCCCAGCACGTACTCCAGCGCCTCGGCCTCGTCGACATCGCGCGCCTCCTTGCCGATGACGATCACGAGCTCGCATTCATAATCGACCCCCTCAACTTCCTGCGCGATGGCGGGGACGGGGATGTCATCCGTAGGTCCGCCGATGGCGGTGAGTGGTTTGAAAAAGAGGACTGGGTATTTTGGGATGGGCATTTTTGATTCGAGGGCGTGCTGGGCGTAGTTGAGGCCGAGGCAGCGGACGGTTTTGAGGTCGGAGCGGGCGAGGGGGCTGAGGAGGCGGGAGATGGGGAGGGTGTGGTTGGTTAGAGTGTGGGCGCCGAAGATGTCGCCGGTGATGAGGCGGGCGTGGGTGGATTTGGAGATGTCGGTGGTGCCGTGGGGGAGGATGGCGTCGCCGTAGTAGGTGCGGCCGTCTTTGGCGAGGAAGCGGATGAGGCGCTGGGATTGTTAGATATAGGGGGTATAGGGGGGTATAGAGGGGGTATTGGGGGGGTATTGGGGGGCGGGGGGGGGATGGAGGCGAACATACTGTGAAGGCGGGCATTTTGCTTGGTTCTTTTTTATGCCGAAGCTGGAGACGAGATGGATATATGTAATCAGACAGTAGTCAGTATATTCCGTGAAGTAAGTAGATTGCAAAGGCAATATCAATGTTGAGATAGAAGTAATAAATATTTAATATTTAGTCCAGCAGAACGGAATTTAACCGAACCTCCCATAGTTAATAATAAATCTTTCGGCAACCACTCTTTGATTTATAGATTGAGAGCTGTTTATTACACCTATCACCACCTCCCCTATTCCCCTTTCTCCAGTGATCCTCTCTTGTACTGCGCAGCTCAGCCGGGAATATTTATTTACCAACGTCGGCAAAGTGGATAACTAGACTAAATATCCAAGCTGATTTTCCCACCCATCACAGCCCGCGCCGCCTACCGCTGCTCGGAAGAACTCCAAAGCCACCGCCGCACAGAAACCAAAGAGCCACGGCGCTTTACCTGAATATTTACTTATTGCTACTGGAACGCATATTTGCTACGGCTAAGTATTTAGGTCGGCAATATGCGGCTGTCGGGGCTGCAGCGCGAGGTTCTGTCGCTGTATAGGACTGCTCTGCGCGAGATCAGGAAGAAGCCTGTGGTATGTTTCTTCGCCGCTTATTTACCGTGATATGGCAAGCTAATCGATCCAATCCCATGCGTAGGAATCCCAGGATAACTTCAAACAATTCGCCCGGTGCGCAACTCTCCAGACTCCTCTGTATCCCCGTGTCCATCCACACCCATTCCAACCCCGGCTAACATGCCTTTGTGTACAGACAAGAGTTCCGGAAAAATCTCAGCATCAGCAAAAAGGACTTCTCGGCCATCGAGTACCTGCTGCGCAAAGGCCGGCGCCAGATCGAAATGTATGCGTCGCCGGGGATCAGGAATATTGTTCGGTGATATCATAATGGCACGGTGAAGCTGTGACGGTGCTGGGAGAGGAATATCAACATGCTGGCATGCGACCTGCCTCTTTGCCACCGGAGAGATCTATTGCATTCTCTCATGTCCTGGAGTCTTCTGGCATTTTCTCAATTCTTCCTGCCTCATCTTCAGTTGCTGAGCGAGGTGCTGAGAAATCACATCACGTGACATTAGAATGTTCTTCCCCTTTCGAGCAAGCCCTAAAAGCTTCCAGACACCCCTGGATTAAAGGGGGAGTCTGTGACGTAAGGGGGACGTCAACTATCATGGGGAGTCTACGATCTATATAAGGATGCCGTCTGCCAGGCCATGGCTGTTCACCCCAAGACAGCATCAGTTCTACCATCACGAGAAACAATACTCCTATATGTTGCCAACCAGAGCAATCATCAAAAGACGACTCCCCGCAACAACAGCTTATAAGATCTCCAAGCTCTCCACCGCCACCACTCACCCCTTAACCACCACCCCAAAAATCAACAACAACAACAACACCCTCCAAACCAGAACCATGTCCTTCTTCCCCCGCTTCCCCGCCGGCGACTTCACCCCTCTCTTCCGCCTCCTAGACGACTACGAATCCCACCGCGCCTCCGGCGGCGAACCAACCAGCCACCTCGGCGCCGCCGCCGGCGGCCTCCGCTTCGCCCCGCGCTTCGACGTCCGCGAGGACAAAGACGCCTACCACCTCGACGGCGAGCTTCCCGGCATTAACCAAAAGGACATCGACATCGAGTTCATCGACTCGCAAACCCTCGTGATCAAGGGCCACACGAAGCGCGAGTACACCGCGTCATCCGGCGGTGAGGAGCCGCCTCAGGCAACCGGCGCCAGGCAGCCGACCGTTGAAGATGAAGAGGCCGAGCAGCAGAGGCAGAGGCAGGTGACTAGACAGGGGGGTAGGGAAGTCGGGCGCGTGGCGCCAGAGGGCGGAGCGAAGTTTTGGGTCTCGGAACGGTCTGTTGGAGAGTTTAGTCGGTCGTTTAATTTCCCGACGCGGGTTAATCAGGAGGCTGTCAAGGCGAGTTTGAAGAATGGGATTTTGTCGGTGGTTATTCCCAAGGCGCATGCGCCGACGTCGAAGAGGATTACGGTTGAGTGATGATTGAAATATGTTTCCTGTTGGGGGTGGGTGGGTTTAGTTTGATGTTGGTGTGAATTGTTTTTGTTTCTTTTTTTCTTTTCTTTTCTTTTTGCGCAAGCGTTTGGTGTTTTCGTGGTTTTGCATTTGCAGTGGGACAATTGACTTTTTTCCCAGTATGATGATGACGGTGCGAAACGAAATTAAGTTGTAGGTAGGTACCAGGAATGGTCGACAGTGATAGCCAAAATAGTTGGTATGAAATTGAAATGGAGGAAATTTCTCAAACAAATGTATAATAATATACCAACCATTAATTGAAATTGAAAAAATAAATTTGATATATCAACTCTTCTCTTCTCTTCTCGATGAAAAGTATGCGTTTGATCTTATATCCTCTAGTTATCTCGAAAAATTGCGGCCGCCCCCTATTCCCCCGAAGATCGTCCATCCATCCATATAACTAATAGGGAGGACCATTCATATATATATCCATTCATATTCCAGCTCGAAAAGTCAATAAATCACATAATGTCAGAACCCGAAATGGCAGTTTTGCTTTGCTTGTGGGTATAAGAAGGAGGAGGAGGAGGATGAAGAGAAAAGGCAGCCGTAACAAATGAAACAAAGTACTATGTATGATGTATATCGATCACGAAGGGAATGAATGCGTGGCCCCGATCATTGGGGGGAGGGATGATGGGTAAGAAAAAAAGTAGTTAAACAAAGCGAATGAAAGTGGATGGAAAAGAAATAAAAATAACGACCGTGGTTGTGCATTTGTTATATGCAGGGATAAAAAACAAGTAAATAAAAATGAAGTATAAATCTCCAACCCCCCGTCTCCCCACCCTTGCCAATTTGTCCCCCTTCCTTCGATCCGATCCGTATAGAATTGGGTGGGTTGGCTGCGTATATCGACTTTGTACTGTACGTATTGGCTTGCATTCCCATCATATTCACATCCCTTCCAAAAACATGTAAAGGTAGAAGTAAAAACTAATCCTCGAAAAGTCGAAAGAAGAAGATAAAGATAGAATAGAATAAACCTGCGGCTCAACAACGACATTCTCACTCACTAACAAACGTCCAACCCCTGATTTGCCAATACATCTCTCACCCTACGCAAAAAAACGGATCTCTCCTGCCGTCGGTTGATCGAACAAAACTCCGCTGCGGCCTGATAACCTTTCTCGAATTCTGCGGCGCAGGCGATGGGAACGGCCCGTTGAATATCGAAGGCATACGATTGCACTTCCGATTAGCTCTGGATCCGGGTCGGGAGGCACTATCCGATCCTGATGAGGCCGAAACCGGCGGCGGCAAATTATCAGGCTCCGTGTGAGTTTTGCTATGTACGGGAGAGGCTAATATAGCTGGAGCGATGTTCTGCGGGGGAAGGTTCGTATTTGTTTTCGATCCTGCCCTCCTGTGGCCAAAAAACCTCGTGCGGTCATTGGCGTCGAGGCTCCGTTTCTTGCTCCGGCTTCCATAGCGGAAGAATGAGCCACGTACAGATCGCTGTCGTTCTTCCCGAGGCTGCCCTGGTTCGGAATCGGCCATCGCCCTTTTATTAAGGTTTACCATTGATTGTGGGCGGTGGATTGCATGCGCTTGTAAAGGATGAGGGTGGGCCAGGTCCGTTGACTTTTTGGTCTGAACAGACGTGGTCCTTGGAGGGGCAAGAATGTTCCCATGCGGCTGATTATCCGCAACGGAGGCATGCTCCATCTCAAAGGGTTTTGGTGACCCGTAGAGTGAGGGACCAGGGCTACACCCTAACCAAGATTTCTGCTGCTGCTCGGGGGAGCTATCAGAAAGGAATGATCGCAATCTAGGTTCTGCCGAGGCTGGAGATTTGATCTGACTATATGTATTTGGTAATTGACCTGTCTTCAGAATATGGTCTCTGTTTATCTCATGGGAGAGCGACCTCATATGGGCCTTGCGCTGAGCAAATGTAGAGTTGGTCTCCAGTTTTGGAAGCTGAGGCAGCGGACGGTCCTGAAGGAGCGGAAAACGCCGACTTTTACGCGGGGAACTCGACGATTTTGACACTGGGGGGAAATCCTTTAATGGAACTGGCGGAGGCTTCTCCGACGAAGTTGTCCTTTGAGAGGTGGGTCGTGATGTGCCCGTCTCGTTACATTCCTCAATGGCTTTGCTGGCTCCTGATGAAATGGTTTGGGCTAGTCCAGCAGCATCTTCTTCTCCATTAACCCCAGCCCGTTTAACCAACGACATCTTATGATGTCGCAAGGATCTCTTTGAAGAAGCAGAACTGTACCCACTGTCCGCTTTGGTGAGGGGACAGGCTTTTCGGCCCTTAGCAGTACTAGTACTCTCTCGTCTTGAGCTCTCCATCAACCGGCCCCGACTCAGGTCGTCGTTATTTTTGGGCTCACTAGGTCGGCGTTTCCCCGTGATCGCCATTTCCACGCCCTCGTCATCAAACAGGTCATCATCAAACTCGTTGGTCTTCGACGTCGTCAAAAGAACAGGTGTGGGCTCAAAAGATATTGGGCTTTCGGAAACACTTGGGCCGGACCCGCCAGGAATGGGAGATATCCCGAGGAATGCTTCTGGGTTTTTGGGCCAAGACAATCGAAATACCGGAAGGCCACTGTCGTTATCGCCAGACGGCGTTTCCAGGTTCTTTCCATGTTCCGTCCTTAAGGGGCTTTTACTGCGATCAATTCGAGGTGTTCGAAGCCTGCTTGGCGATGGGTTTAGCGAGGATGGGCTTTGAGTGTGTCCTCGCTGCAGATTGTTATGAAGATAAGTGTCTCCCCACTCCCGACTCCGACTCCGGAGCAGGTCGGAAGAATTACGTTGTTCCAAATGTATGCTTTTCATGTCTGAGAATGATTGGCGTCTCACGCTCATTGGAACCCTATCACTGGGTGCTGGAGAGGCACTACCGTTGACAACACGCAGGGAACCAAGTTTAAGCCGCCCCAAATGAGAATATTCAAGATCACTTGGAGTCGACGCTCTTAACGGGGAAGAGCGGGTCATCTCATAGAGGAAGAAGGTGTCCGCTGAAGTCCGACGAATTGGCATATGGGCGTTTGGGCCCCAGTATGAAAAGGATGGACCTTCCTGCTCGGTATTCCGCGGGGAAAAGATAGTTTGAAGCAGGTTTTTGGGCGTCTTGGTGGTCTTGGCTGAAGTATATAGCGAAAGTCGGCGTATTGAAGAAAACCGATGGGTTTCCGCTGGAGGAGACTCATCCTGAGTAGATATCCCTAAGCCAAAGGTTCTTTCTGGCTCCTCTCTTTCTATGCCACTCCTTGGAGACTTTACTTTCTGCGAAAGGCTTGCATCCACTTTCTCCAGATCAGGGGTACGAGAAAATCGATTATCCTTTGTTTGCGATCCTGACCGTGATAGTCGGCGCTTGAACTCGCCCATTAGACCGCCAAGATTTGACCGCGTTCTCCCATCTTCAGGGGCGTTTTGGCTTCCTGATCCATGGCTGGGGCGCAGAGAGAGCGGTGAAGAAGGCTCCCCAGATAGTAATTCGTCTACTGGTGGCTGTAGCGGTTGTGAATGGGTATACTGGGAATCCAACCAAGGACTGTATGGACCATAAGGGCTTAAAGGTGTAGGTTCCCCAAACGCATCCGATTCTCGAGCGGCTCTCGGTACATTAGACGAGTAGTTTGTAGGTGGTTTCGAAAGACGATTTGTTGAACGCTCTCGGCGCCTTTGAGGGTAGGTAGATTGAGCATTGCCCATTACCACTGCATATATCGAGGTCGTTGACCGCTTCAAGGAATTTGGCTGGATGGTATTTTGGAAGAGCTCATGTAGCACAACGGAGCTCCAAAGCTATCTTCGCTCGATATCAAATCACAGGCGGAAGCAGGACGGCCTGGAATACGGGGATATAAGCTTCACTCAGGAAATAATAAGAGAGCAGCTAGGCGGGGATAAATGCATAAGCATTTCACACATGAGACGAGGTTAGGGATATGGATGTGCAAGATTTCGCCCCATACGTCAGGAGCTCCAGATGCAGATCAGGTAAAATATCACAGCGTAATATAGGAAGATGCCGCACAGTATTCCGGCAACAACAGCTCTTACAGATTACCTCCTCCTATGCCCAGCAACGCTTTACCATGGAAAAAGAAATGGGAATCATTTGACATATGGATCGGTGTTTCAAGGCCGGTAAATCGACCCGGGGCGTCGAGTTGGAAGCTGGAAAGAAAATCGGAGAAAATAGAGAGACAACGCAAGTGACGCAAATACAGTGACGTGCACGACACTGCCTGATGACAGAAGGGAATATTAAAAGAGAGAAAATGCCACACAAAACCAAGACGTAAGAGAGTCCGATGGCCTGGAACAAAAAGGGAAGGAGAAAAGAAGGAAGAGGCAAAAAGGGCGTGGCTGAAACTATAGGACGAGGGATGAAGCCGGGAAGAAGATCAAGGGCATGGACGGGAAAGGGATATGCGCAACGGAACCGCACGGCCACGAAAAATATCAATCGGGCCAGCTGCTGAAATGCTGGGCGGGATTGATTCGGGTTCGGGAGAAGGAAAAAAAGAGACAAAACCTGGATTGGGAATATGGGGTCGATTGGTAGTCATCGACTGGAAAATCCAGGCAGATCTGGATAGGGCTCTTTTCCCCACATCCATAGCTATGGATGTCGAGGGAGCACAAAAGATAATAGTCTCGGCAAAGGATTCAAATAATGACACCCTGACTAGGCGACATTTGCAGCTGGGACAAGATCAGGCGAAGCCTAGATCATACATTATCAGGGATAAATAGCTGACAGCGCACCTTGGAAAGGCCTGTTAGTTGGCAGAATGGTCGAGAGACTGGCAGAATCGAGCACTGTGAAACAGGAGACACACGAGAATCAAGATTTGTAGTTTCAGTAGGTTGACTTCAATGCCGGAAGGCAGAAGGCCCCTCCCTACATAACACTCTGACACCAGGAGATTCAGACCATGAGACAGGCCCAAGGAGGATTGCCATTGGGCCGGACTGGATGCTGATTGAAGCCAGGCCGGACAGTTCAGAGCTCTACAGTACTAGCACTGGGCGTAGCTGAGCTGACCGAGACAGGGAAACAACGGAGCTGCTATCCGAAAAGGCTTCCTCGCGTGTTGCTGATGCTGTCTTTGACGTTGATGTTGTTGTGATGTTAATGTTGATGTCTGAGGTTGAGGGGAGGAGGAGCAATCCATTGGCTGTGGATGAATAAGCAAGCAGCGGCCACCACCACCACAATATCAACTTGACTCCAAAAGCAATTCCTCGCATCAAATCATTCCCAACGCCCCTCTGCACGGGCATCCACGTTGCCGAAAAGTCATCTAGACGGGATAGTGCATCCTGGTGCAACCTCAGTGTCTGACACCAGCAGTCCATATCAACATCCGCCCCCCCTTCAGGCAACTAAGCAAACGCCATTGAAACACGAAAGCAATCAATATATCGATCCCGATCGACAGCTTCTCTATCGTCTGTCTTTTATCCCGAACAGAAACGGGGGCCTCTCTGTTGGGTCGAGCACCAGATATGTCGTCGTTACAAGAACGCAAATCCATATCAAATTGATTGGCAATAGAACTACATCCAGAACCAACAACAACCAAAAATACAGTTTAATAATAATCCAATAAAGGCAAATGCTGCCTAGGCTGTCTTTCCAATGGCATCGTCCATATCAGCCTTCCCATTTCTGACCCCAGACGAGTTTGCATCTGCGTGTCAGTCACTGTTGGCAAAGATCGATGCATTTCGAGGAGATCTGACTAGCCTGGGTTGGACAAGTGTAAGGCTAGAAACCAAGGTATGCAGACGCTTATCTTTGATCCCCATGGTTGATTCGCTATGTGCAAAACCCAAAAAGACGTAGGTCGTGTTTTTGTTCCTGTGCACAAAGACATGTCCCGCATCGAAACTACATGGTCCTATCATGTTTGGCAGGAGGGAAAATTAAGGACAAGGAAAAGGAAATCAAATATGGCTAAGGACTAAGATGATCATGAAAGCTAATCAAGATGATTTTCTGGGCCTTGTCTTCACAGCATGACGAGCTAGTTCTGATTATCAACAAGAATCTTGAGGACAAGACGACGATTTCCCCGCAAGTGCATGAACACGTTGCCAGTGACACGCTAAGTAGTAAAGAGGGGGAAGACGATGACATGGCCGAGATTGGACTCGATGATGATGATGATCCTGTTCGTACATAACCCTCTTTCGGAGCTGCAAGAGAAAAAGAAAACAAACATGAATCGCTTGTCCACAGCGGGGTATTCTGACAAACGGGATACACAGGAAGAGCTCGTTCGACAACCATGTCACAACCCCATGCACCAAGTAGAATACAACATCCTGCTCTCGCCTACTTATCAAGTCCCGATCCTCTATTTCTTCTTGCACAACCTATCTGTCAAGGGCCCAGAAGGGCTCGACGTCGTTTACAATCGTCTTGTGCCCGCTCAGTACAGATCGGAGCTTAAGGACGTTGGTGTCATGGGCGGGCTGAGCATCGGGGTAGGTATCACGTCTCCACCATTTGTATTCAGCTTCAAATGCTCAACAAACGGCTGCAGCATCACCCCATATCGGGGTTTCCGGTCTATTTTGTCCACCCTTGCAACACTCCAGACGCAATGAGAGACGTGTCCGGAGATAAAGATGTGACCACAGAGACGTATTTACTCTTGTGGCTTGGTTTGGTAGGGAATTGCGTTGGCCTGCATGTCCCGGGTGAGCTTCTTGTCGGCAAATCAAGTCCGTAACATGCGAAAACTGTATCAAGAACCTTCTGGAAAGAAGCACTATTCAGCGGCCCGGAGAAGCGCACGACTTGTGCATAGCACAAATACCAATTTCGAGCCAAGTCGTGGCCAGCCTAATCTTCGTCGGACGAAGCCTCCATAGATACGTCACTTTCCTCTTCCATTGGCGCCTCTCCTTCGCTCTCCTCCTCTTCTCGAGGCCGCTTAACCCCTTGTGGACCTTCGCTTGTGGGGCGCGTCTCCGTGGCAGTCGGCTGCGCGGTGGTGGGGGCCGTCACAGCCGATGGAGGAGCATTGAAGATAGATTTTTGAAGTTCGGTAGACACACCAGGGACAGGAGCGGTTGCTGGCGCGTTGTATGTCCCTCGAAGCTTCGCGATTATATCAGAGCTACCCTTTGCGTAAACGATTTTCTGAAAGGCATAAAACGTCAGCATATATTCGCGCATTTCCCACTTTGGAATCCGGTAGAAGGAATTTCTGCGCACCATCTCCTTGCCGAAGAATTCAAAGCCCTGCAACGCCCGCATGGCCTGCGTACTCGCTTGGATATCCTTAAATACCACATGAGCTTGACCGCGCATCTTTGCCGTTTTCATGGCAACCACATCGAGGACCGTGCCGTAGGTGGAGAAAAGCGTGTAGAGTGCCAATCGTAGGTCCGGCTTCTTCAGCTTATCCGGGAGATTTGTGCAGTATAAACTGTCTGTCGTTATTTGAATGATTCAAGCAGAGGGGGTTTCGTATCCAGCATACCTTTGGTTGGGAGCTCCTACGTTCACCACGGCGGACGCGGGTTTGGACGCCATTTTTGCAAATATAGAGCAAGTATGGGTGTAAAATGTGGCAAGGAAATGATACGGCAACCTTCGACAATTGTCTTCGTAGAATCGGGCACACAAATGTTAACTTATTCCTGGTCTGCTCTGCTCTCGATGTTTTGTTGTGGACGAAGAGAAAAGCCGGAGAAGATATGGCACGTGACGCATTATCTAATCAGCCATCGTCATCCAGGAACATCCCGCCTGAACATCGTGAACCTCCGCATCACCATCATCTCTGCGAATATTTTGCTACAATCCTTGCGATAGTAGAGAGCTCCTCCTATCGCCCCATCGAATCTTCAAAATGGCCGCCCCCGAAGTCCACCACCTCTTCCACCACCCGATCGCCGACCACTCCTTTTCCTCGGACAAACAGACCCTCGCTGTTGCCAAGGACAATATCGTGGATCTATACCAGAAATCAGGCTCCAAGTTTGTCCTGAAAGACGAATTGAAGGGCCATGACAAGACCGTCACCAGCGTGGATATTGCGCCTGGAAGTGGGAAAATTGTGACTTGTTCCCAAGGTCAGTAACATCCCTCATGCATTGCCGATTACCGCTTCCTAAGCCGGTGCATATATATAGATCGGAATGCCTATGTCTGGGAACGCACTCCGGCGGGATGGAAACCAACACTCGTGCTCCTCCGTATTAACCGCGCTGCTACCTTCGTTCGCTGGTCGCCTTCGGAGCAGAAATTCGCTGTCGGTTCCGGTGCTCGCGTGATTGCCGTCTGCTACTTCGAGGAGGAGAACGATTGGTGGATCTCGAAGCATTTGAAGAAGCCCATCCGGAGTACCATCACAACTCTGGCCTGGCATCCGAACTCGGTATTGCTCGCAGCTGGATCTACTGATTCCCATGCGAGAGTCTTTTCCAGCTTCATCAAGGGCATTGATGAGCGCCCGCCGCCAAGCGCATGGGGAGAGCGTCTTCCCTTCAATACTGTTTGTGGTGAATACTTGAACGACTCCGCTGGATGGGTTCATGGGGTTGCATTCTCGCCTAGCGGAGATTCGCTGGCGTTTACTTCGCATGATTCCAGCATTACCGTTGTGTACCCCAGTGCGCCGGATCAGCCACCCAAGGCGATGTTGAATATCAGCACTCGGTTGTTGCCGTTTACAAGCTTGATTTGGAATGGAGAGGATGAGATTATTGCTGCTGGACATGTAAGAGACGACTCATTGCCTCCTCTAGCCGTTTACCGTACCTAATTAAATGTATAGGACTGCGAGGCATACCGCTTCACAGGAAACGAAGGCGGCTGGCAATTGGTAGGATCAGTGGACACCAAAACACGTCCAGGAGCTGGCAGTGTTCGTGAGGAGAGCGCCCTTAACAAGTTCCGCCAAATGGATATCAAGGGTAGCACCAAGAACGATACCCAACTCCAGACTGTGCACCAGAACACCATCAGCACCCTCCGTGTCTTTGAAGACGTTAATGGGAAGGTTAGGAAATTTAGCAGTAAGCTGCCCTCTCGGCGCCCAACTTTTTTTTTGCTCGACGTGAAACTGACGTTATTGAAACAGCAAGCGGTGTTGATGGAAGAGTCGTTGTATGGACTGTGTGATTTAAATTCTTACGATTGCATATCAATAAAATTCCAATATACTGCTCATGGAGGGTTTAACGGGGTTATTTCCAATGTTACTTGCATTCCCAGCCGCTTTTGTGTTGTCCTCTTTACTGATTTACAGCAGCCTTTTCCGCCTCCAATTGAACGTGGGAGTGACTGGTTTTTCCTTCCTGAGTGTGTCCTACAACAACAACTGGCCGAGTGGTGTAGTTGGTTATCACGTTTCGTTAACATTGTTAGCGCCGAAAAGGTCCTGAGTTCGAGTCTCAGCTTGGTCATTTCTTTTTGCTTTGCTTTTATTTTTTTTTGGAACTTCAGACTAGATAAAGCTTACTTTATCTGCGGTCTTTCTTTTTCTTTCTTTCTTTCTTTCTTTCTTTCTTTCCTTCTCTTTTTTCTATCATCCACTCTACGACAAGTCTCCCTTTGTCAAGCGCCAATATTCATTGTTGCCACGATATCCGAAGCCCCTTTTTCAATCTTACAATATCTGGAAGACTCAAGTGTGTACTGACTGAAACCAAAGCAAACATTCTGGAAACACCTTGAACACCACGCCATCACATTCTATATTGCTTCTAGAAAATTATGTGGCTCAAAATGTCTGTTATCGGTTTGGGGTGTCTGCGTATATATACCTCTGGTATATTACGCTCCTGTCCGAAAATATCTTGATCAACTCACTCCGCGCATATCGATATTCGAATATCTACCTCAACATCGCAACAACCTACTCATCTCCATAGGCGATATTCCCTTTCCTACTTTCTTTATCACGCATCCAACGAATTCACCACCCACATAAATATAAAGTTTTGCCATGCCACCCCTCCTTCCACCACAGGGGTCTTCTCCGCCTTCCCCACCGCCGCCGCCGCCGCCTCCTCCGCCCAATACGCCAACCCGCAACGGCCAACAGAACCCAGCACCCGCCAACCCACCAGCGAACCAGAACATGGCGCAACCCCCTAGCTACACCGAAGCCATGCAAGTAGACCCTAGAGCCAGCAACCCTTCCGGCCCCACCCAAATGGCGAACCAGAACAACTACCAGCCCCCTATCCCAGCCCCGGCTCAACCCCCTGCAGGTCCCCCCGCCATAGTCCAATCGGCCTATATCCGCCAGCTAGAATTCCACTGCCTCTCCGCGGCCCAGCGCTTCTGGCAAACCCACCGCCCGCAGCCAATCCTTCGCCTGCTCTATCCCAACCCAACCAAGCCGGCCCATCACTACCGCCCGGGTAATTTCTGGCAAGCAGCCGACCTATCCACGCACCCTGCCTTCCGCGATCTGGAGCAGCCGATTTCCGCATTGTTACGGCAGATTTCTGCGAAGCTTGAGCGCGAGGATGGGGCGCGCACGTTGCGCGATTTTTTGAGTCGGATTGCGGATTTGGATTGGGAGGTTGTTATGAAGAAGCGGGCGGAGATGGCTCAACAGCAGCAGGCTCAGGGGGGGATGGTGATGATGGCTAATGGCAATTCCGGTCCTGTCCCGCCGACCTCGATCCCGAACACGATTAGCAATGGTAGCAACAACGACCAGACACATCCGTACCCGGCACAATTCACGAACATCATGCGTCTCCGCGATCTACATCAGTCATGCGAGATCGTGATGAAAGCTGTCGGCAGAGCGAACAACATGGGCAATGTGGATGGACGGGCGGTTCTGAGTCCGGCGGAGTTTAGGGAAACGATTATGGCTGCGGGACAGTTTGTGAGCATTCTTGATGGAGAGATTGAGCGGCGTGCTGTTGGGGAGGTTTGGGACAAGTTTGCTAGGGGGGGTATGTCGTGATTCTGTTTGGAGGGATAGGTGATGTGATGGATGGATTGGATTGGATTGGATTGGGGGAGTTTCCTTTGTCTGCGTGTTCGGGAAATCTTTGCTTTTTTTTTTTCTTTTTTTGGGATTGTAAATTCTGGATGGTAAATGGATTTATTGGAGTTTTTATGGTACTTTGATAGATGTTATGTAGGTCAGTGAAGGATATGGTTTATTTCGGGATATTTTGAATATTAAATAGGTGTTGTGTGCACGGGGAGGTTTATTTATATATTTGAACTTCTCCCACTCTGTTCACCGTTTCCAAGACCTCACCCACATACAACCACAATAACAATCCCCCACCAACTACACATACCTTTTCCCAGGGTTACTTTTGCCGTTAAATGGAGTCGCAGTTGACGTATGAACCAAGTCAACTACACACAGGGGCTGGTTCCACTCATCAAAGCCCCGATGCCTGGTTCAGTTGGCCGCCGATTGTCCATAAAACCATCCTCATCCCAGACAATATCCAATACATCGACAGGGACGGGGAAGGGGGACAGAATTACTGCTTTACTCGGCGTGTCCTGCAGTCGACCCAACCTCCCAGCACTCTTTGCTAAATATATGATATATTTATATGTTTACAGGACCGCTGCCTGTCTCTCGTGCAGCGTCAAGCCGTCTCCGCCTGCAGACCGAGCCGCTCGATGAACCCGTTCAAAGATTGAAGACAGCCATGTTAATTACTCTCTCTTTCCCTATAATAATTCCATCTTGCTGAGCATTGTCTGATCTAATTGACTAGGACTGTGACCCTTGTCCGGTGGAACGGAAGCTCGGTTGCGGATGTTTATTTAGACGACAGACCAAGCAGCATATGTGGATTGATCCCCTGGGATGGGATAAATTCCTCAGACCATATCATTATCAGGCCCAGCCGCGTTCCATCGCTTGGCAGAATATCGATCTAATCATCGGGGAGGGACTCGAGGGAGCTTCATCCAGCAAGCGGTCCAGGTTGGTTAGTTAACTAGTAGTGGGCGACCCCCCCGCCAAACAGGCCACGCGAAACGCGAAACATTCCCATGTCAACGTCTCATTACGCCGGACAATTTACTGCAAATGGCCTATCAACTAAGCCTAAATACGGCAAGATCCAGGAACCGCTGCATGCGCTCACGATTCCCCTAAACAGCGCTTGCGCACTGGGCAATTAATACCGGCAACAACAATCTGGAATATATGGGAATATTCTAGGGGAATATTCTCGATATTAAGCCTGGAATTAATTGCATCCACTTTGACTACCCAGAAATCCTATCATTACAGCGTCTCGCCCTTGGGCCTGGCTCCTTGGTGCCGACATTCTACTCCACTATGGGCCGGCCGAAGGCACTGCTCCTCCCCGAAAGCCGCTAGGATATCAACAGTCGGCTAGCCGTTTTATTAGTGACGCTCATGGAGTGGAAACATATATGAACGGATCGCCGCCTGTCATGTCATGGGCTCCACGTCTCCATCTATCTCCCCACGATGGGTTTCCTCTCGCGCTCGGCACTACTCCCGCTAGGCTTTGGTTTACTGGCCATCGCCTCGCCTCTCACTGGAAACAATGGGGCCGGAACACTCGTAAAGCGCCAGGATGGCTCATACAGCTGTAAATGCTATGAGGGCGACGAGTGCTGGCCGTCTGAGGAGGCTTGGAGCGAACTAAGCACTGCCGTAGGCGGCCGGCTGCACAAGGTCGTTCCTGTCGCAGCCGTCTGCTATAACGAGTTCGAAGGGGCTGCTACTTACGATGCTGCTAAGTGTGCGGACGTCACTGCAAATTACAACAGTGAACAATGGCAGTACGTACCCTTTTCGCTTTCCTCCAGCTTGAACACGACCGGCTAACGAAGCTCCCATCTCAGAACGGACCAGCAAGTATCCCTTCTCTGGAACTATTGGACCAACGTGACATGCCCTCCCACCGACACACCAGAGGCCTCTTGCACCCGCGGCTACGTAGCGGAATATGTCATCATGGCCGAAACCACGGACGATATCAAGGCCGGCATCGACTTTGCGCGTGAAAACAACATCCGCCTCCTTATCCGCAATACCGGACACGACTTCCTTGGGCGGTCGACTGGGTACGGCGCGCTGGCTATCAATACGCATAGTTTCAAGGATGTCGAGTTTATTAAAAAGTATACCAGCGCCGACGGCAGCTACAAGGGTCGCGCGGTCAAGATTGGCGCTGGCGTCCAGGCTCGCGACCTTTATACTCTGGCTAATAAGCAGGATCCGGCACAGGTTGTAGTTGGAGGAGAGTGCCCTGTAAGTAGTGATTCTTCGCTCGGTTTAACGATTTAGATCTGACGTGCTGGGTCAATTGCTCGGTAGACTGTCGGCCTAGCTGGTGGCTACGTGCAGGGCGGAGGCCACGGGCCATTGTCCACGATTTATGGAATGGGTAAGTCCTGTGTATCATCGAGGCCCACTTGAGTACATTTAGATATTGACAGTCTGAACAGCTGCGGACCAAGCCTTGGAATTCGAAGTGATAACCGCAGACGGCGAGTATGTAACTGCCAACGGCGCTGAAAACTCCGATCTCTTCTGGGCCCTCAAGGGCGGCGGGCCATCCACATTTGCCGCGGTTCTTTCCGTCACCCTCAAGACCTTCAACGATGCCAAAGCAGCGGGCTTCATCATGAACCTCAACGACACACATACCACGGACCAGGAGCTCTTCTGGAAGGGCGTCGAGATCTTCCACGGCTACTCCAACCACTGGATCGAGAACGGCATGATGGTGTATTGGGAAATCATGAACGGGAACATCTTCCGCGTACACCCCGCGGTTGCGCCCGGTATTAATAAGACCCAGCTCCAGAAGCTTGCCCAGCCCGTTCTAGACGAGCTAGATGCAGCGGGCGTTCCGTATGACTTCGCCATTAAGGACTTCAAGTCGTTTTATGACCTATACATCGACATGTTCGAGGACGAGCCCGTACCGCAAACCGCACTTGTGGGTGGGCGTATTTTCGCAAAAACCGACATTGAAGCACATAATAAGGAGATTGTCCAGGGGTACCGGACTGGGTTTGCAGGCGGTGCGATGTTCTATATTGGTCACGTCATGGGCCCTGGCGAGGGAAATCCCGATGCTGATAACGCTGTATGCACCGTTCTCCCTCCCTATTGAGTACGGTCCTAGAAATTCGCTCGCTGACAAAGAACACACCCGCAGATCCACCCTACCTGGCGCCAGGCGTCCACGTTCACCATCAGCTCCCTCACCGTCCCAGCCGGCGCTAGCCAGGCAGAGAAGGCCGAGTTGCAGGATTACCTCACCAACGTCGCCGATGCCGCGTTGAGAGATGCATCGCCTGATGGTGCTGCCTATGTCAATGAGGTATACGGATAATTCCTTGTAACATTTAGGACGGAGAGTATCAGTTACTAACTTTGCTTCTTTTTTAGGGCAACCTCGAAGAACCTAACTGGCAAGAAGCGTTCTGGGGCTCCAAGTACGCGCGGCTGAAGGAACTGAAGGAGAAGTGGGATCCGGGCCATGTCTTTTATGCCCGCACGACGCCTGGCACGGAAGCTTGGGAGGTTATTGATGATAATACGCGGTTGTGTAAGAAGGTGTAGATTTGGGTGAGGTGGAGTTGTGGATATATAGTGTAGTGTGTTGAATTTGTAGATAGAGTGACTGCACATACCTTGTAGATGTGGTGTTTAGTTTGTTAATGTCATGCTCTTCTTTCTTTGCCCCTGACTTCTTTGAATGATATTCCTAGCGCCCTTCTGGTTATAGTCCAGCTAGGGCTTAGCTCCCCCATCAAACCATCCCATATGGTGTAGTGGCTAACATCAGCGTCTCTCACACGCTAGCCGGGGGTTCGATTCCCCCTATGGGAGTTTCTAATTTTTAATTATTTTTTTATATCCTTTCTTCAACCCAAAGCTCAATCTGTTTTTTTTAAAACAAAAGAATTCATTAACTGCTCAAATTAAAATACCATATCATACACCCCCCCAAAAAAAACATCACTTCGCCGCATCCGCCTTCATCCCCGCCTGCACCCACTCCCTCGCCTTCGCCGCCTCCCTCTCCATCGCCTCCCGATCCCTCAATCGCTCCTTAATAGTATGCGGACTAGGAACATGCCTCCCCCTCTCCACCGCCGGCCTCTCCAGCATCCTCTCCTCCCACTTCTTCAAATGCGGGAACTTCTCAATATCCACCCCGCTCCACCCCGCCGCCGCCACCCACCCCCAATGCGCCACATCCGCAATCGACACATGATCACCAACCAAATACCCCGACTTCGACGCCGCAAGCTGCCTATCCAACACCCCATACAGCCGTCTGGTCTCATTCACGTACCGATTAACCCCATACTCGATACGTTCGGGAGCGTAGCGCACGAAATGGTTCGCTTGCCCCTGCATGGGTCCCACGCCGGCGTTCTGGAAGAAGAGCCAGTTGGTCATTTCGTGGTATTCGCGGGTGCCGCGTGGGTAGGAGAGGGTGTGGGTGGTGTCGTAGGTGTCGGTGAGGTATTGGAGGATGGAGCCGGATTCGAAGAGGGAGATGGGTTGGCCGTCCGTAAAGGTGTCGGTTAGGGCGGGGATGCGGCCGTTGGGGTTGATGGCGAGGAACCAGGGTTCTTTTTGGGTGTTTTTGCTTATGTCGATGGGGACGACTTTGTAGGGGAGGCTGGGAAGGGGGGTTAGTATATGGAGGTTATATGTTGGGGGGGGGGGGGGGCTTCCCCCCCCCCCCGGGGGGGGGGGGGGGGGGGGGGGGGGGGGGGGGGTGGGTTGGGGGGGGGGGGGGGGGGCTTACCCGAGCTCCTCGAGGGCGATGGAGATCTTGATGCCATTGGGGGTTTGGGTGGTGTAGAGGGTGATGTCGGGGTTTTTTTGGGCGGCCATTGTGAGATGTCGGGCGTGTGCTGCGAGACGCTGCAACATACAAAAGGTGGGCAATGAGTTGAGTATAGGAGTATAGGATTGTGGTGGCTAACTGCTTGATACCTAGGTAGGTGCTTGGGAGTAGAGCCTGGGCGATACGAGCTGTAAATTGTAGTTTGGATGCTCCCTTTATAGTCCGAGACGCACGCAGCGGGGAACCTGGAAGCAGCCTGTACGTAGATTTATAAGCGTCCCGTATTCTACCAGATCTCAGATTCGCCATTTGTTTCCAAAATTACGAGTTAAGCTTCAATATAAACAGACGCCGGCTAGTTATCAATGAACCCCGCACTATGGCGTTGGGGTCGGCCTACAATTAATAATCACCCCGAGTCGCAGTCAGGCTTTTTAATCTGAATGTTTCTCGACTTCTTTCTCTTGTAGCCTTAAACATAGTCATCTTGCGGGTAGATCAATAATCGGGCAAATTCTGCTGTTTGGAGGGGTGCGGAGGGGTGTGGGTGGGCTTATGACGTAATAGGACGGAATGTCCCCGCTTGATTTCTTTCCGCAGATGATACCTAGATTCAAGTTTATTTATTGCTTTAAAATAGTATGGCATTACACTACCACTTCACTATCTCAATCAACTATATGCGAATATGTTGAAATGGCCCGAAAATCAGTATCCATTCCTCGCCAGCTGTCCTGCTAAAGAGGGGTATCAAGTATCAAAGCACGCAGCCAAATAAACGACAACATGAAAAACGACATGGGATATCCAAGACAAGACAATCCAATGCAATCCGAAGGTACATGGTATCGATAGATAGAAATCCGTAATCAAGACTTACCCCTTCCCCTCCCCTGTGAAAAACAAAAAAACCTTCATCCAAAGACCAAGAAAAAAGTTCCACCATATCAAAACTCCCGAAACACCCAGCACAGGGGACAAAACTCCAAAGAATAGACATGGATGTCACTCAACCAGCTAGCTCTTCACCACCATATTTCCAAGGCCACCTCCACCTCCACCTCCCCTTCCCCTTCGACGGCGTATCCCCCCCTCCGCCCCCCCACCCCGGCACCGACGGCAGACAAACCCCCAACCGCCAAAAATAATCCCGATGCGCAAACAGCAACTCCCACAACCTAAACCGATGAGGGACAGGATTCCACTGCATCGACAGCTGGTCCTCGTCGTGCGTTACACCTACCACCTGTTGCCCTGATGATCGCTGGATAGCTGGTTCATCTAAACCATCCATATCTGGCCGTTGTTCTTGTTGCTGTACCGCCAATTCCAACGCCAACGCTCTCAAATCCAACCCCTTCTTCTGATCCTCAAGTTCCGCACCAAAACTACACTCCGGATCCTCATCACCAACACAATACCTCAAATCACCAACCTCCGGCGGCACGTCCGGTTTGGAAATGAATATCTCCCCCGCATGCGGCCGATAACCCCACTCCGTGAGCGGGAGGAGAGGGACAGGGTCATTAACGTGCGTGACGCGCCGGTATGAAAGTCCACCACCACCACGTATACTATCATTAGCGACAATACTGCTGCTACTGCTCATGGGATCCAACTCCGTAGATGATGACCCATTCAACCGGAATATCCGATCAAAATACTCTATAAACCCCGCATTCCCAACCCGCGGCTCCCCAAACGTCGTCACCTGCGGCTTCCACCCACGAACCGCAAACTCCACACCAGCCAGCGCCGCAACCGCACCGCCGAGCGAGTGTCCAGCCAGCACGAGCTGGTACTCGGGATAATACTGCGCCATGGTCCGCGTCAGGTGTGGTAGTAGCGAGGAGCGCGCGTTCAGCCAGGACTCCATGAAGCCGGCGTGTACGGTGCAGTTTTTTGTGCAGGTGGGCTGTTGGTCTGGGTCTGGGTCTGTGGGGTTGGGGTTGGGGGCTGGGTAGGGGGTGTAGACTTGCGGGATGGCGGAGAGGTCGACGATGGTGTTTGCGATGGAGTAGGTGCCGCGGAATCCGAGGATTATGCGTTTGGGGTTTGGTGGGTGGGAGAGGGTGAGGAAGCCGCAGGAGTCGGAGAGGAGGGGGCCTGTGTTCCAGGTCTGGTAATGGTTAGTGGGGAGTGGCTGGTATATAAATTATATTCTAGGGATAGCTCCAAATAGAGGGCTTGCTGATTTAAAGAAAATAGACATACCGTAACCAGCTCGAACCCTTCAAACTCATGGCACCTCCCTATACAACGGAACGGCTTGTATACCCCCGTCGTCCCTACGCAATACGTGATATCAACAAGCCGCGACAGCTCCTCCAGAGAAGCGAAGAGCTCCTTGGAGACCTTGCGTTCCTCATCCGTATAGGTAGGGTTCAAAGGGCTACCATGATTGTCAGCATCGGGCCGTGCTTCGGGAAGAGCCGTAGCGCGGATGGCGTGGAGAAACGCGGAGAAGATAAGGATAAGAAGGGTTGATGACTTCATCGGGATGGAGGTTGGAGCATTATGGATTCGTCTGGGGTGCTGGATTAGATCGGATGGCTTGGCATTGTGCTGGTAGTTAATATAACGGAGGAATTAGTATTTATATTGCATTAACAGCTGGGGATTTGCTCGCTTCCCCGTCGTGGTCATTCTGTTGCTTTGCGATCAGAAGTGATTTGACACATTGGTCATGTGACCGGTGTGACCCTAATTCATTAGCTTGAAATGAAGTTTGTAGATGATCCAGGAGTAAAGATAAATAACCAATGCTAGATATAAATATGGATATGTAGATGGCTGTATATCAAAGAATTGCTAAATAGAAGCCGAAAGAAGATAAATCCACATGCAAAAATGGCAAGATACTCAGGGGGGCTAAATGCAAAAACACATGGATGAACCAGCTCCATTCCCCAAAAACTAACGCATCCGCCGCTCATATCCAAAAGATCAATATATATCTCAGAACGATACTCCAAACTGTTCGCCCCCCCTAAAAAGCTCTTCTCGAACAACCCACTCGCCTACCTACCTACCTACCCAACTCCAAGCTCGGCACAATAACCGGTCCAAACTTCACCACGTTCCCAAACGCGCCTTCTCCCTGTACCAAGAAATCAACAGCAAGGCTCAATTTCGGAAACGAGCCAGGTATGCCGGTTGGAGCAGGACTCATAGGTCCACCGTATCCAGCCTGCACAGTGTCCGGGTCGTATGCGACAATGGCAACATAATTCCTACGGCCCATGAGTTTCCGATGCTCGCGGGGTTGGCCCGTGACATCTGTCTGGAAGATCTCCATCATGTCCTCCTTGGTATCTGATGGGGTTCCTGCGACGGACCGTTGGCCGTTGGGGGGGATGTAGAGAGGTTTGTTGTTGTGAAGCATCTTCATGACGTAGGATGGCGGAGGCGTGTTGACCACGGACGAGGATATTAGTTGGTACATTGTCTTGTGGTTAGTTGGGTGCGATGGGTCATGCACAAGGCCGGCACCACAGCAGTTGACGGCACCTGAGAGGAAAGTCATTCGAATGCTCTTTTGGTGGGCAATTCCTTGGAGGGTGCGGATGAGATACGTCCGTTCAAGGTCCTAGAATGAGATTAGCGACGCATGACATAACGGGTATTCATAAGGGTTTACCTTGGAGTCATGTGTCCATTGATCTTTTAATTCATCGAGGATGTCGATGTCACCAAAAGGACTCAAAACGCCACCCATTAGACCAGATTTCCCGACAGCTCTTTTCACTGAATTGAATCCAGATCCGACAGCGCCTTTGGCGCCCACAACACCTGCAACGGTGCTGGTCATCTTTCCAAGTGCATTATATGCACCAGTGACTGCCTTCTTACCGGTGGCCACAGTCTGGGCAAAATGCTCTGCAGATTCTAGCCGTGGGTAAACTAGCGGCACGGAGATCATCCAGATACAATGTTGAACGCTTGGAGGGAGCGTTGCAATTTTCGGGAAAAGGCCTTGATATGTGGGCCCTGCCATGACCTGATGAGGATTTCTTTCCGAGCGACAATCAGGACCAACAACAACAATAGAAGGACCAAGATACTTGACAAAATGCCAACCGGTTCCGGTAATGGTGAAAAGGTCCATATCATCGCTCACATGGCGCAGGAGCTCCAGGGTTGTATGATGCTGGAAAAGGAGATACATCTCAATGGCGATTCTACCAATATTCTTGAACATGTTCGAAAATTGCATGTAGTCAGGGTATGAACCAAATCCGTCAAATCTTGACAAACGTTAGCAGAGTTCGAATTAATAGGGGTAGACATACATACATATCATGATCGTCAACTTGTAATATATGAGGTATTTGAGCAAAGGCTTCCCGTAAGTGTGGCTGGTCAAAGTGACTTGTGTAATAGTGGAAATATGCATGCGTAACATCCTCCTCGTGGGCGGCTGTCCAGGTGGCATTTTTCCTCGCCTCCTTACCGCTGATAGTAAGCCACTGCTTCAGTGATGGAATCTCCTTCCAAATTCGATCCGCATTGATCTGGCTTCCGAGTCCAAGGTGCGCATGGAATCCTCCGCAGTCGACATGCTTCTGCATAATATCTTTCCACATGTATCCAACACCACCAAGACGGGCCCGCTCGTTCGCGCTCACACTGAGAGAGAAGTCATTCCCGGAGGTTGCGATAAAGCGCCAGTTGCTTTCGTGTTGGCCAGCCACCAAGAATTCATATCTTGTGCACCCTAGGTGGGAGGTGATTGCATAGGTCCATTTGGCAGGATGGTCTTCCATCTTTATTTCAATGCTATATTTATAGAAGGTCCATCGCTGGTGGACTAAAATGCTGGCTGCTTTTAGTTGCCTCGGATTCGGGGACAAGTCAACACTCTGATGGATATGGATTGTAGGTGGCTGGGGCGCATCAGTGACCAAGAGTATGGAGCCCAACCAAAGTCCACGCTCCATGTCCATATTCGTGTATCGAAGATAGGGGCCAAAGTAGACACCGTTGGTGGGTGCAACTTTATATAACTCGACACCACTCGAAGGAGGGGGGCCGGTAAAACCAGTGCCCATGCTCATAACGCTCCCCTCATAGCCGGGGGTCCCTGGGAGCCCGGGGGATATTAGTGGTTGTGAAAATGTAGAAAGAGTCGGCGAAGTTAGCGGATTATTGCCAAACGGTGTAAGACCTGGAGATGCGATCGTGGGCCCACCAAAAGTGCTAGCTCCCGGTGACATTGGCTCGTTGAGGTTGAGAGGAGTTGGGCCCTTTGGAAACTCCCACTGAGTCGATTGAGTGGGAAGGTGGATATAATAATACTGCCCAGAATTGGGGTCCAAGTGTGCGATCCAACCTTCGGGAAGAGGAGGAGGCGAAGCCGGAGAGGGCCCTGGAGGTGCTGGAGACCCATTGATGGGGCCGGGCTGGAGACCGGGGTGCCCGTTCTGGAAATTCTGCTGAAGCTGTGGGGTTGCCTGCCTCGGGTCGTTTGCAAATGCTGGATGACCCTGGCTCATAGGGATAGGCGGGGTGTGGGAATGTGGTGCCATGGTGGTGGGGGCCATAGCACCTGTCGTGATCGCGTCGATGGGCGTAGAATGTGGGGGATACGCAGCAGCAGCAGCAGCAGCAGCAGCCAGTCCTTGCTTCTCACTGGGGTAGCTGTGGGGCGCACCGCCTGGTCCAAGGCTCGAGTATGCGGGGGGAGGAGATGAAGTCATATTCATTCTTTGGAAGTCTTCCTCTAGTGGGTTATGAGGATATCCTCCAGGCTGCTGCGGGCCTGCGGTAACCCCCTGAGTACGATTCATTGGGGCGGAAGTTTGTGAATGAGGCATAGATGTCTGCACTGGGCCTTGATACACCGCTGGGGGGCCATGTGGCTGAGTACCAGGTGATTCAGTTGGCGTCCACGGTCTGGTTGTTGCTGGATTTTGAGGCTGCTGGGGATTGGGTTTTGGCTGAGCAGCGTACTGGTTGGCTCGCTGTTGCGCAGCAGCACTCTGAGCCTGTAAGCTAGTGAGGGTAGATGCGCCTGCAATCCCAGCTGCAGCGTACCGGGCCTCTATATCCGAGTGACCGGGAGGGACGACTGGTGTCTCCGGGGGAGGAGGGGAGCCTCGTTGCGCTTTTGTGGTCGACGTCGACGCGGTCGAGCTTAGACGGTTGACGGTGGGTGGATTTGGAGCCGCGAGATTTGAAGATCCAGACGTTGAACCTCCAGGCGCGGGCCAATGTTGCTGGTGAAAATCGGGGTAAGGGTTCACCCCCGCGGACTGTTTTCTTTTCGGCTCTGGCATGGCGCCTGGTGCCCCAGCTCTCTGTGGAGCTTTTTGAAACAGTCCTTCTCTATCTGGTCCCTGTAGTATTGGCGATTCAGGGAGTGGTTTTGGAGCAGCTCCTCTCCGCTCCGCGAGGGTGGATGCTGTGCTTTTTGAATCTCGTCTTTCGCGGGGGCGCAACGAGGCGGGGATATCTGCGGGGCTGGAAGCTCCCGAGCCCGAGTGGAGAGGGGAAGAGGTCCCTGAGGACTGTCTCACTGTTGGCGAAGGCCCATGGTCCGGGTAGGGAAGCTTGGGATTTGAGGGGCTGTTGGAGTGCATTTGTTGGGGGCGTGGACGGTCTTCGGGATAAGGAAGTTGTGGGCTGAAGGCAGAGGGCTGGGTGGTGTGACCGGCAGTTGGGCCAGGGGATGGAGTATCTCGTTTGACGATTCTCAGAGGTGACACGGACGGGGGGTCTCGATCTGACGGCGAGGAGAGAAACATCTCATCGTTGTCTTTGCCATTGCGACTCATGGCGGGCGACTGGGTCTGCCGCAAAGGCGGGAAAGGGGTGTTTCAAGCTGTAGCTAGGGATGTATATATTAGATTGGGGCAGCGGCATGAGGGTATTATTTTTAGCAGCAGCTGCTTACCGCTAGGATTGATGCAGAATGCGGTCGATGCTGGCGCTTGGAGGTGGTGGGAAGTTGGAGCAGGGGAGAGCAAGTGGGGGTTGGACAGCGTATCAGAGGGCGATAAGAGCCGATGGAGCAAGAGGCATAAAACACAACAGAACGAGGAGCGCTCAGGATGCAATACCCTGTCTCTAGAGGAGTATGAGGATGCCAGAGAAGAGGAGGAAACGGAGACGAGAGCAGCAAGGAGTTGACGGTGAAGTTGAGATCCGTCTGGGTCGTCGAGCCGCATGGCGGAGAGTCGGAAACGGTACGGTAAGGCCAATACGCGCATAGTTACAGCCCAGCGCCAATGACGTCTCTACATCCATATCAGCGGACAAGTATCAGGCTGGAGCTTGGGCACCAACTTGCCTGGGATAACAATCTGGCTGTAAAATAGTGAATTCTACTCTTCTTCCTCTCCCATATGTCCATACATTCATAGTGTTCCCATCTAGAGACGAGATGCCGTTGACTCGGCTTCCCCAGAACTGTTCCATGGTTGGCCTGCATGGTGCCTGTCCGCACCAGAGTAGGGCGTACGGGTATCTGTGACGGTACCTGACAGTACACAGCCTCCGCCAATCACGTGGCTGATCTGTTTAAGCGCCGGGAAGGAGCACGGGACCCCACCTTTCCGCTTTGGGCTGTGATGGGCAGGCTGGGCGCTTACTTCAAAATCTCTTGTCTAGCCTATCACAGTCTTTAAATAGCCTCCTTTCCTTTCGGCAGTGACGTATGCAGAGCGGTCACAGGTGGCCGCACGCGCTGCTGTGGAGCTGGCAATCTCCTATCCATGCTTTTCGGAGGGATATTAGAGGAAGGAGAACAAAGACCATGTTCATGGATGGGCGGAGTGGGTTGCGATCCCGCACAAAATCCAGACTGACTTTGTGTGCTGGGTTGGAAGTTTAAGGCAGTTTCTTAGGGATGGCAGATCAATACTAAGATCTTTCTAGTATCTCTCCACAACAAGAGAAGATACTGAGTTTTAATTAATAAAAGCATGTCTCACTAGGACCTATATAATGATATATAAATATCTATTTGGTTTTCCATTCTCTAAGTATTTAAGTATTTTTTGGCTGATATTGTCTATAAAATCTTCAAGTTGTATTAACATGGGATGAAAACTATATTCTCGTGTAGCTAAGCTCTCACAAAGATATTCTGTCACTGATCAACTATTTATATATCTTCTCTGGTTGTTGGGAAATATTAGGAAAGCCCTTGAGTTATCTGGGAGTATTCCGTACACACACCGGCTGTCAATACCAACACTGAATAGGTTTCTAGACACGGGGAATGCAAAGTATATATAGAGGAAAGAAGTTTGTACTATGTACAGTACAACACGAAAAAGGGAAAGATGTATCTACATCAAATCTCATATCATCATGACTTATGAATGGAATAGGGTATTAACTGAGAATATATAACCATTGAATGAAAAAATAAGAGGTAAATGTAAATTCCAAGCAAGGAGAAGGAAAGGAATTACTCAGAACTAAAAAACAGACTTGTGGGAATGTGAAAGGGGGCAAAGTAATAGCCTGCAAACACCATCGCTGATATTGAATATGAAAATGAGGGGTTGAACCTTTGTTCAGAAGCGAAGGGGTAAAAAAAGGGTATAGGGACGAGAAAATAGATACTAGAAAAGCAGCAAATATGGAGAAGGGAGAAAAAAGAAGAAGAAAAAAAGAAACTCCTTCCTCTCCACCTCACAACCCAAAATTAACCAACTGCAACCCCTGCTCAATCATAATCTCAATCCAATCCACATCCAACGAATGGCCCCTCTGCATATACCCCTCCGTCTGCCTCTGGTAAACAATCTGCAACACATGCCTCGTCGTCGTCACGTTCCTGCCCACCGATTCATTCGCCTCAATGCTCGAAAGCAAATCCACCGCCAGCATCTTCTGTGACCCGGACGACGATGCCACGCCCGCCATAAATAGTGGGAACACGATGAAGCGGAGATCGAAGCGGGCGGCGTTTATGATGCTGCTGGCTACGTGCAGGATTGCGGTGGCGCGTTGGGAGATCTCGAGGGCGGGGCCGCCGCCTGTTTCGAGGAGTTGGTTTGGCCACATGCTTGTGTAGGAGTAGATGAAGCAGGCGTGGAAGAGGGTGGTGGACTGTGTTGAGATAACTTAGAAAAAAACGGCCAGAAAGGGGGGTGGCATGGGTGGGGGGGGCAAGAGATTATGTGAACACACCAGTTGGAGTAGTTCCTTCGATCGACTTGGCAGCATATCCATCTGCTGCTCTAGAATAGCCGCGTTGGATGATTCCCACAAGTGACGAAGTGATTGCTGGATGGCGAAGAGGCGTTTCTCACGGTCCGCTGCTAGCTGTGTGGGATATGGTTGAGTGGTATTTCCGTATGTCGGGGATATCGAAACACTCTCCCTACGGCATTCCGAAGCAAGTAAACCCAGTCTCGCCGCAAGAACAAAAATGTCATGATTAAGTTGGAGGATCGTAGGCAGTATATCCCTCTCTTGTGGGTAGATGATGCTCATCCCATTGGACCCGAGCGGATAGAGATGGAATCTTGGGGCGGGGATCATGTCGTTTTTCAACACGGCTCTGACGAACTCCCCTGTTCCCGCGCCGCTGAATAGAGCATATAGGTCAATATAACATACCCACCAAATAACAAAGGGAAATTGCTCCGTTTCGAAAACCTCGTTCCGCATGAGAAAGATTCGTAAGAGTCGTTCGAGATGGTGGGACCAGAGGTTGGATCCGCCTGGTTCTGCTGCGGCAATCTGTGTTTGATTTTAGAGTGAATCCGTTAAAGGGGCAGGGAGGAAGTATATATATATTACCTCGTAGATAAGGAGTAAGAAATGAGTCAAAAACACGCCATCAGAGGAAAGATCCTGATGGCTGCGCATACTAGTTTGCAAGAATGGAAGGGTTTCTTGATAGTGCTGCAGCGCAGCGATGCTCTGGCCTTTTTCCTGATGCGAGAGGCTTAGAGCAGAAACCGCCATCATAGCGTGGAATAGCTATCGCGAGAGGTCAGAATTATAATACCCAGGTAAAGTGTATATTCTTGTTTTATCAGGCTCTTACTGGTCGAAATGTGCGCGCCTTCAACTCGAATATGTCCGAGCCAGGGGCTGTGCGACTGCCACCATCCGGAGAATTGCATGGGGAAGCGGTTTGAACCAGATGGCTCCAAACAACTCTTCGAAAATGAAAAAGAAGTCTTTTATCTTCTCTCCCTTGTTGGCTAGCGTCCAGGTACGCGTGATTAAATGAGTCCACAAGCTCCTGGAAGGGCGCCTCATCAGTGATTTCAGCCGGGGATTTAGAATCCGATGTACTCGTTGAAGGAGATAGCCTCGCAGCTTTCCAATGTCCGGGCGAAGCAATTGGGATAGCGTCCTCGAATTTTGGTAGAATAACCACATTTGGATCCCCCGTTTCCGTAGCTGAGCTATCTCTTTTTTCTCTTCGAGATTTTCTCCTTATTCCATTGACAGCGTCTATGTCAGGAGAACTGGAGCTGCGTTCACTACGTCTCTCCTCACAATACTCAGGCAGACTGGCAAAACTTTCTTGATTGACCACAACGTGATAGGTACCGGGGGAGTAGGCTTCGGCCTTCATTTCACGCTCGTAATCCGAAGTCAGAAATGCAAACGGGGGGAGCGCGTCTCCTCCAGCTGACGAACTGGGGCTACTGGCTGCCAGACTAGGGGAAGTTGCTAGCGGAGACATATTAGCCATTTGAATTACCGACTAGGGAGTGTCCAGTGTAGAGGCAGCCATAGAACATACGATCCCAGACTGCATTTCCAGCGGTGGAGACGTCTTGCATGCGCTCCTTGACCCTGGCCGTGTCATCTCGAAATGATAATCTTGGGCTGTAATCGCAATCGTGCCCAAGTCTCGTACATTGCTGGCATATTGTTTAGCTTATCTTCATTTAATCATTCGCGGGACACTTACACCGCAGGTTGGATGCCCTTCATCGCATTTTACTAATAGATCCTATTAGCAACGCACTGGGGAAATGGCAAGTTCAGACGAGAGCTACCTTTTCGACTCTTTAGAAAGGAACGGAGTGATTAGTTAAATCCAACTAGCAACTGGTATTCCTCACAAGTTAACTCACTCGACATGTCCTGCATATTGTAAACGTCGTTAGAAGGTCATACAAATTAAAAAATAGCCGTATCTTGTTGCCCGTAAACGAACAACAAGAGTTGCGACTTAAGAAGAAGTTTCAACTCACCAACACCCTGTTCTCGATCTAGGAGGCAAGCGGACACGAATCGGCATTTTCAGCTTCTGTTCTTCGTTATTCCGCGATTTGACACCCAGCCCGACTGGTTGAGCAGAGCCATCCTTAGGTGCAATCAGTGGCAAATGCGCGGTGTGCTTTGCTGGAGGCATGTTGCGTCGATCAGTCATGGTGACAGGCCACAGACATTCGTCATAAGATAGGGGGCGCTTGTATCCCCTTATGCCCGTCCAATTTTCTCTTTTGCCGTCTTTCCTTTTATTCTTATTGCAGTTGAACAACCAAGACGTCAACTTCAAGGAGATAAATAATAAGAATAAGAGTAGAACAAATATAATTGTTTCACAAGAGGGATTGTGTCCTCCCGGAAAAGTTCACGGAGACAGCCAGAACAGGGGTAAATTTTTTTTAGATCCGATATGCATACCACCAGGATGGGAGAGGCTTGGAGTTTATCCCTCAAAATCACTCAGATCCAGCGTCGGTCATCAACTTGGAGTATATAGACCCCCCTAGTCCACTGGGATTGAAGCAGTGACAAGGTCCAGCCGTGAACTCTAGGCATTGAAGGTGCAGTGCGTTATGGGTATACGAGAAAGTAAGAAAAATAAACTGCGCAATTAGGGGGAAGGAAGCTCGTATAACGATGCAATATTGATGAACGCGAGTATAAAATTTCTGATAATGATGAATAATCCCGGAAGTAAAAAGAATGCGATAATAGAACAATGCTCTTGTTTCACAATGTAAAACGGATAAGTTGAAACTTCTGGGTGGCCCACAAACGCGGGGAAGGAGATATAAAAGTATGGAGATAGGAAGTTATAAATATAACAAGATCCATCATTTGTATCCTCGTTTGTGGAGAGCATACCGGACGTTATATCAAGTTCCAAGATCAACTTCGGTAGTTGGTTATTCTTTCAAAGCTAGGTCCAGCCGCATGAAAAAAAAATGGAAATCCAAATACCCGAAAAAAGGCATCGTAGGACCATGAACTAGATAGAAAAATTTTTTCATGTCAGCGACACTATCAGCAAGTTCGGGGCATTAGATTGAAAAAGTGCATCTGCAGGCCTGGGTGGTTGCAGATTTTTCTCCCGCTTCGATGGACGGACCCTGGAGATCTCTGGAGATGTCAGACCGCAATAAATGCAGATGGACCGATGACGATAATCGCCGACCATTCCCGGAAACTGTTAGTTGACAGGTGGCCCATGTACGGAGTATATGTCGTATCGGATCGTAGGAACAAGCGGATTATTGCGGCCAGCCCCAGCCACTAATAATTAGTAAATAACGCGCCAAAGGGACAAGGAAGAATTAAAAAAAAAGCCGCACAAAAACGGCTCTTCTTTGACCTGGTTTCCCATGTCAAGTTACAGTTCTTTGCGTCATCGCAAGCACGGCGATCGGATCATGCGACGGTAAAATCCCACATCCTGCCGGCGACAGGCTGGGATCATGGATGCAGGGCCAAAGGGCAGTCAATCAGCATCAGACTAGGACAAGACCGACAGCTAAAAGCGGGATTTGGGGTATGACGATATTCTCACGGCGAACATGCCCGATAGCGTCCGGCATGGGCAAGGGATGCTTCAGCAGCCAATAAAGCCCCTATTCTCGTCGGCTGAATTGTCCTCATCCCACTTTTCCGCCCGCACCAAGAGGCTTCTGGATTCTTTCTAGAACATGCACGGACAAGAGGAAGATGGGGGCATCGAGCCATGGATGCGGTCATTGCAGTAGGGAGCAGGCTACATGCGCCATGCATGAATGGTTTGCTGGGCCAAGCCTCTGCTGCCGTGTCTGTTAAGTTGATGGATGCAAGGGAGAGGGCGGAATGTTCCTGTTTTTTGCGGGCTATTCTTCTCATTGCCTTGTAAGGCGTTTTTCGTGTCCTGTCATAGGGTAACTAGTTAAGTCTATGCGTGTTTTGAAATGCAAGTTGGAAGTGGGAACGGACTGCCCGTTTGTAGTAATGCTCTAGACTATTTTTACAGCACAGCGTGTAAGAAAGAAAAGGAAAAAAAAAATAAAATAAAATAAAGAAGCAGCAAAGCTGCTGATTCCTTCACGTTTGGTTCTTTTGGTTTAATCCGCTGCCATCTTCTGATCTGCAGTAATATGCTGAGTAGTGCATCATTAATAGTATCTGTTCAATAGACTATCTAAAAGCTATTGTCCCCGTTCTCCAACACTAGATACCGGTACTATTATTGATGACGTGTGTCCCAAACTCTTGCAGATGCACCCCCGGCCATGGCCGGGGAATATCCTTCCCATCCCTCGTCGATCGTATGCGGGTAGGGTGTTACGGTGCCGAGTGGCTGGCTCTGCCGCTCGGTTCCCATGCAATGCAACTTCGCGTCGTACATTCAAATCTCCGGACGGTGTCGATAGTCCCAACTCCCGCCTCAGCCCTATCCTGAAATGCCCAATACCCCTTCATGCATCACATGCAGAATATTTGACGCATACCATAAATGGACCTGGTCAGGGGAGATCGTGTGTGCAGGTATACCAAGAACAAAGGTGGGGGGGAACAAAAAAAATCTTTTTTTCTGGGTGCTACATGCAATAATCCACAGCTTCCTCCCGTTATTCATGCAAGGGGAAAATATTTCATTGTGGTGTGGTAGCTGTCAAAGTAAAATAAACTGGGGAAGGTTTGCTCCATCCACGCCGAAGTCCGTCCCCACCCTATGCTGCGGTGATTTAGTCGATTTCGGAGAATTTACTAATGCTTGCTGGTGATCTCCCCTGCCAGACTAGATCTTCTCGAGAGTCTGCCGTAGAGTTGTCTGGACCTGACTGGATCGTTCGGCTGCAAGCCACTGTTCTACCTGCTGCCGTTGTGGGCTGGGCACTTCCATTGTGATTCCTTTGCAGACCGTTATGTACGCCAGTGCTGCTTGCGCACGTTGGAGCCGCGTGGTTTCAATGGAGAGATCGAGATCGCGGAAGAGCAGTTGATCCGATAGAGAAAGTAACGCAGCGGAGAAGTCGGGGTTTAGCTCGTCGGCTTTTGGTACTCTGCCGAGTTTTTCAAACGCCAGTTTTAACCCGGCATACATGACGCTATATATAGGCGTGCCGCCGTTTGTTACAGCTTTGTCAACGACCGAGGAGATTTCGGCCATATGCTGGGTCATGACTGTATCCGAAGTTAGCGCTCACTTGCACATACTTCTTGCTCCAGTCGGGACATGCATACCTGTGACGGGAACCGAAGTATTGAGGCAATTGAAAATGCACTCAACTCCTGCTGCAAGGTTTTGAGATTCGATCCTAGAGGCTCATTGTCAGGCTAATGATAATGGACCGTGATGTTCGTTTGGTTTACTCACTTTGAAGCCAGCTTGTCGCCTGAGTCGACATCCATTTTGTCCTCGTCATCGTCGCTTAGGCCCTCCACCACTTTCGAAACAATTTTCATGGCGTCGGGCATAAGATCCAAATCGTCTCGATCTTTGGCAAATTCACCCAGCGACTTGAGCGCATGAGGTCTGTATACAGCATTATTCCGTTTGGCTTCTCGGATCACGATGGTCTAAATTTGGAACGATTAGGGTTAATGCATATAAGGGAGCAGGTTAAATCACCAACCTTGATTTGGTTACGAACGGCCTTTTCTCCCCAGAACGACTTCGATTTTCGCAAAAATTTAATAAATCCTTCTAGCACCGTCTCCTTGCCCTCCCAAGTCTTCCCCGCTACTGCCCTTTCGATAATCGGCCAAATACGCGCCGCTATACCGGCCTCGATACTGTCATCTAGAGACGAAACAGCTTTGGCGACTGCAAGGGCAGAGGTGTGTTTGATAGCCCACCGTGGCGAGTCAAGATGGCTAGAAACGATATCCAGAATTTCCTGAAGATACAATGAGACAGCGCGAGAGCCACTGACATTGTCGTTCCAGGTCTTGACAAAAAGCTCTCTAACCTGTTCCTCCGTGTCATGCATACCGACGAAGACGAACGGTAGGAAAGCGGCCGAAAACCCCGAGATGCGGTCACTAGCCAGTTTCGAAATGGAGTGTAATATTTCTCCAGATATAACACGATTAGACGTCTCCTCCGCGTCAAAGTACAACGACTTCGCAAAATCGATCGTCTTCAACACCTGTTGATCGGTCGCAAGTCGCATGAGGTATCCCATAGCCGAACTATAAGAAGCGCTCACGGTATCGTTTCGATCGAGAACATATTTGCGCATCAGTTGGATGAAGCGGTCGGCATGTGGGCGGAATAGAAAATGCTTCGAACTGAGAATGACAAGGACACGGCTAACACCGACTTTGGACGGTAGGCCGATTGCCGAGCGCAGGACGTCTTCCAGCTTATTCGCGACTTCCTTCATGCTCTCCTCGTCTAGGGACTCTAAGAGATAAAGTTCAATGGCTTCCATCATTGGAGACGTGCGGATTGCTGATAATCTCATCTTGTCGATCTCCTGTCCCGTCAAGCCATACTTGTCGGCATTTAGGTGGATATAGTTGACTGATTGGGGCTCAAGCGAGCTCAAGGACGCGAGGAATCTTTCTAGTATCTGAGGTACAAACGGGCGTAATGTCTGCGCAGGACTTTTCTTGATAATTTTCGTCAATGTCGTTATCGCATAAACTTGGACTTCTTCCGCTGCTGACTCCATTCCTTCGTGGCTCAACAGAAACGGCACGATATGGTTCAACATCGTCTTCGCTCGTTTCGAATTAGGGTCCCCAGCTTCCAACGCCCGAATGACGATATTGGTGAGAACTTGGCACAACCTCAGCGCAGCCTGACGGACGGTAGCTTTGATATCGTCCAACACCTTGAATGCCTTCGTCAGGATATCACTTAGATATTTATCATACTTTTCAACAGGTCTTCCCTGAACTAGGTCGGCAATCGCTGCACAACTAGCTTGTCTAACTCTCCACTCTCTGCCGGCCATGATGCTTTTGAGCAGATCGTCCATAATGGCATCGAAATTCAAGTCGAGTACTGCATTTGAATCCTTAACTAGAGCGTTCCAGATATCGTTCATTGACCGTTGTACATTAGTATTTGGATCGAATCTGTATCGGTATAGTTTGGGGTATAGCTTGGGATTTTGCGAGAGGTATCCATTAACACTTGAGTCGGAGAGCACATTGCTTAGTCCGAATCTACCAAAGGCCGCACGACTTGACCAGATGGCATTATTGGAGGCTAGAGACATAAAGCGGTAGACGAGACTTGGATCACCAACTTCAGATGCGAGACCAACGATATCCTTGTAAGTGGCGATGGAACCGTCGCCTGTGGGTAATGCACCGGGTTCGAACAACTCTGTATCCGTAGAAATCTTTCCGCCGCCTAGATTGGAATCTTCCATGGTAAAAGAGCGAACCAAATCGCGGACGAGGTCATCCTTGAGATCCTGACTGCCCATCTCATACACCAAACTCAAACCTCTGGAGCCTGTCTCCTGTACCACCTCATCTCGATCTGATAATAGCCACACAAAAGTGGCCTGGCACTTCCGCAGCCGATCTTGGACCTCAGGGAAGTGCCCGCAGTATTGAATCAAGCACAGAAGCCAGATAACGGACGCCTTTCTCAGTGACGGTTTGGAAGCCTTGCAGTCGACGATAATTTTATCGAGCATGCTCGCAAGGATATGTGAAGGGATATCGGAATGTGGCCATCCTGCATCGACATCAAAAGCGGCTATTAGTGATTTCGACGACCACCCAGCCGCGACAGTACACAAGGCCTCGCCAACAGCAAACTGTACCTCCGGTCGCCGAACTTCGTGGAGATCATATAGGGAGTTTAGTAAGTGCTTAAAAGAGGATGTCTCCGATTCGTCTTTGGGGAGAACTAGCGAGAGACGGCCTAAACTCAATATTGCCGCTTCTTTCTCCTTCTTCGCTTCGGCGAGAAGGGTGTCGATTACTTTCTTTATCGTCTGAGCAGATTCATCACCGGACAAGGCTGTGGGATCCAAAATCGATGCAAGACTGAGTTGCCCAATAGAAATTTGAGCAGCCTCTTTGAGCATCAGGTCTCTCGAATTGTCTAATATATCCAGCACTGTTCGAATGAGTCTCGAAATCTTGGCATCTGGAACCACGTCTAGTCGTCCTCTAAAGGATAGACGTGAAAGAAGATATGTGAGCGCTAACAAGGATCCTCTGCACCGATTCAAAGCTTGACCGACTGCATTCGTCCAATCCTCCACTAACCGGATAAAGCCATCGAACAAATGCTCAACTTGAGCTGTAGCGAGGGCTGGATGAGAAGCTAGAATTCCAAAAGCCTGTGCCGCTATATCCTGGGTAGTCACGTTATTCGACAATATGGAATCTTTGACTGACGACGCGTGAGTAGCAATCGGAGCAAGAAGGTCGTTGGATGCTAAAGCGCAAATTTCGACAAAATGAACACCGCAGCGGCCCAGGCCTTGGCCATCTTTCCAAAGAAGCCCGGCGAGAGATGCCTTCAAAAACTCAAGAGCAGAGCTATGTTCGCATTGCCGAAGATACGATTTTAGCGCAGATCTGGCATCCTCCTTCGTCGAGATGATGGCATCGAGACGATGTTCCCAGTCTGGTTCCACGCTCAACGGGGACCCAGAGGATTGAAGCGATTCACAAAGTAAAATATTGCGCACAAAGGCAATGGCGTGCGCAAAGGAGTTGATATAAGTTCCAGAAAATCTCGTGGGGATCGAAATTGTTCCATCATCCATCGAAATATCGTCACCTGGATTGCCAAATAACGAGCGTGCTAGTTCCTCGAACTGAGGGAATCGATATCGAGGATCAATATCTGATTCCGTGGATGTCGACGCAATCCAGCTACCATCCTTTGGCGGGTTAAGCATTCTATACCAATACGGGTCGAGACCTTTCTGGCCCTCCTCCACAAGTTCCGATCTCTCGCCTGTCTCTCCGCCAGCGGCCATGAGATCGATCCATCGACCCTGTACATCCCAAAAAGGCAAACAACGATTGGCAAATCTCACGGCAACATAGCGTGTACTCCTCACAATGTTAAACCCAGAATTCGAATCTTCTGTACCGGGTTTGGCATTCATATGGTGAGTTAAAAGCGGGCGTAGTTCGTTTTGGAGATACTCATCGGAGTTATTCGCAAGGGCATTCAAAATGCTTCCGAGGGCTTGTTCGATGCTGACAAATATTTGGCCACTTGAAGTATCTGAACTCAACGAAGTGAACATCCATCGGAGAATGTCAAGATCGAATATCCTTTCCTCATCCGTTTGCGAGTGACGGTCAATTTTAGGACTTAGCACACCAATCGTTTCGTACGCCAGGCTTCGAAGACTAAGTTCTGCAGGGCTCAGTTTTTGGGCGCTAGCGCTGGGATCAGGCCATCCCTGGTAGGAAACGAATTCCCGCAAGCCCTGTACAGCTCGAGGCGCAATGACTTTCAAATCGACAGATGAGCCCATCCGAGCAATCCACGTAACAAACGTAAATATCTGACTTCGTAGTTTTGAAGCCTCAAGACCCTTTGCAGCCATTTCATCATTTGATAGAAGCCCCTCATCAAGAAGTCGATTGATACGCTCTGCTTCTGTAGTGGCTTTCACTGATTTACTTAGGAACCCAAGTATTTTCGCCTGTAGCGCCGGACGGGCTGGCGGGGCGCCTTCAGGGCCTTTCGTCCCAAAGTAGAGCGTAAATAGTTGATCAACAACCTCCGAGTTCTCCAGATCTGGCTGGAATCGTTTTAATATATCATCGCCAACATCTGCGAGGCGACTATTCGGGTCAGCAGAGGCAATAACAGCAGCAATAAAGCGTTCAGAGTCGTAGAATGCCCCGCTGGCCAGGAATTTCGCGACAGAAACCTTGGTCTCGATTAGGTTAAGTCCACCAGCTGAAGCTGGATTCCAAGTTTCCTCAGGTGGTGCATCCCTATTCACAAATCTATATTCTGAAGGCGTAAGAGCGGGACATTTGGTCGCGTCCCTGCCGCCCGGTACCAAAAGAATGACTTTTGAAAACCACTTCGTTAAGAAGGCGGCATCTTCCGTGGATATGCCCAGTTTGGCTCTGAGAGCTAGATCCTCCTCGCTACCTCTTTGTGGAAGCTTTAATAGTGGTAATAATCTCAACACTAGATTAAACACACTCGCACCCTGTGAAGATGCTGCCACTGGGCCGCCAATTTCAGCGATCCCCTGGATCAGCGTCGGCAAAAGCTCAATGCGCTCATGGGAGCTAATTCTGTCAAGACCCTGCTTGATATAAACGAGATCAAAATGTCTAACCAGCGGCGATTTGACATCTTTAAACTGTTTCAACAGTGCCGCAACAGGAAGCGTAATCGAGGGTGGTTGAATGCGTGTATTTATATGTTGGCAGACGGCTATGACTTTGTTGCGCACCGCAAGGCTTTCAGAGGCTAGCTTGAGGAGAAGCGGGGAGAGGTATGTCTGGAGAAGAGATTGAAGTTTGGAATCGCTGTCTGCCAGGGCGATTCTGAGCTCGACTTTGGATATCAGACTTAGCTCTCTGGCTTCGTCTGGTTTAGACATGATGTTGGAGGGTTGGAAGGATTGTCAGGATGGGTGCGAAAACGTAAAATCAAAGTGAAGAGAGAAAGCAAATGGGAAAAGAACATAGAAATGTGCGATTAAGGGAAAACGAAGATCATGTATCTAAACCCAGCCGCAGGCAATCATGGTGGCGTGGACAGTCTGACGATGGCCGATGATGCCTTTTGATGTGTTCGCGAGTGGATCTTTTAACATGATTGGTGGATCAGCAGCGGAGGGGAATATTAAATATCCGAGCGCCATGCTGATTGGTCATCTTTGACAACCGCCAAGACTTTGTCTATCATGAAGCAGGTAGAAGGCACAGGAAAGATAGAAGAGATAAGACAAATACTAGAAGCCTGAATTTTAAATAGATGGTAAAAATGATTATAGGAACAAACTATTTATGTAAGTAAAGTTATATGTTAATAGATACAATATTGTGGTGGTGTAAAACCCCTTCCACGGGTGCAGGTTGAGAATATACTTATATCTGAAAAGATAGGATAAAGCATATATAAGAAAGGATAACGCATGTGTACGGATAGTGCAACCAATTGCGTATGTAACCGTCGCACGGCCATCATTAATTCAATTGGTCGAAACACGCCCATTGGCAGCTTCCTCGATCCTTCCCTCCGCAGCCTCCGCCCTTAGCAGCCGACCGACTTCATTCTGCATAGCTTCGGCATTTTCGTTATCCACCCTCGACCCTCTACTCGTTTTAGCAAAGAGACATTGCCACAGGTCGTCCTGCGGAACACGTTCCCCTTCTGCTGCGGTTCCCGCCATCAGATTCGCCAGATGGGCATCCTGTAGTTCTAGAGAGTTGGCAGCGTCAATTACTGTCTCTAGCGTACTAGACTCGTCTTCTCCACGTTCATTTGCCCTAGGGCGACCTGGGTGCATTTTTTCCTCTTCCTTTCGTTTACGTGCAATGTGGGCAAGCCGCCGCGAGACGGAAATGTCGTAAATTGATTCCTCGACCGTATCCGAGACAAGATACATCCAAACAGTTGTTTCACGGCCCTGTCCGATACGATGAACTCGGGCGATGGCTTGCAGCTCAATTGCGGTATTTATCAAGGGCTCACAAAGGAAGACGTGAGTGGCATTAACGAGGTTGAGACCAGAGGAGTGGGCTTTGGCGTGAAGCAGGAAACATTCAGCCTAGAAAAACGGGCATTAGAAATTACATGTTAGGTCATAAAAGTGAGAAAGGGCGTTCTTACAGAAGGATCGCGCTTGAACTTCACAATACCGTCATGGCTGTCGATGCTGCTGAATCCGATCTTGAAGTGCGAAAAGGCACTTGCGAGGATACCTAAGAAAGGCTTGTACTGTGAAAAGACGATAGACTTCGCACCAGGGTCATGCTGCCGTAGCCATATTAGATGACGAGCCAGCGTATCAATTTTTGTGCCGTAAGAGCCTTCGAGATCAATATTTCTGATTTCCTTCAGTACTCCGGAACTGATATCGGAATAAATCGAATTTTGAATCGAATGGTAAGAACCGAAATGTGCCGTTGGCTTTTCTTCATGGGCAACCAGCTCCTGAGGCTTGTATGTGATTTGGTGAAAATCATTGGATTTTAAGTGCACCTTGCACATTGGGCAAGTTCGGTGTTGACGCCACCAAAATTGTAAACAGTCTTTGCAGTATTTATGACCACATACTGTCAATACACCTAGAGTGAATTATTAGTACCCATCTTCACACAGGCTCATAGGAAGGTAAGTCCTACCGATTTCGAACGACGATTGACATATAATGCATATCCGAGTTGACTCCTCACCACCTGACTCGTCTCTCAGATGTATAAGATAACGGTATTTCGACTTCAAGGTAGATATTTTCTTTTCCATGTTCTCCTCAAACTTAATCTTAGAGTTAAAGAGTTCAACATCAAGAGGCTTTCCCCTACTCTCTTCCTCATAAGGGGCAACAGTATCGGAGATTTGTTGCAATTGTTTGTAGTATTCCAGACGCTGATTCATCACATCACGGAAAAGTTCAACCTCTTTTTCTACCTTGGATGATATCCTCGAGTGCTCAGACGACAGTTCGCTGGCTTCTTGAAGAATATTAGTGACAATGGCCAGCTCGGTGCGAGCGCGGGAACTGCCCCGAACCTCTTGCCATTCAAGAGACGTCGCAAGGCTGCGCAATTCGCTAATAATGCCACGAAGCGAACCGAGTTCGTGCGGCACTTTTAGGGTTCCTCGAGTTTTCATCATCGAAATATACAGTTCCGGTGACGGACCCTCCCCAATTCGGGCCTGTTCCAACCCTTGTTTGACTTCATTCATGATCAGAAAATTCGTTTGACCAGTAATAGCATCATGATAGTCCGCGAACATGACCCGCAGAGCTTCCATGTAAACATACATCTCGTCTTGGTGCTTAGTGGATGATTCGTATTCGTCTCCTTCCAGTTTCGCATCGTCGTCCTCATCTATCAGAGATTCTAACAACAGTTTGACCATCTGCTGGCGCCATTCAAGGTATTGTTGTGTGTTCTTGTTCATCAATTCGCAAAAGGTATCGAGCTTATCAAACAGGCGTCGAGATTCCATACCGCTAACATCTAGCTGTGGTACCATCTCAGGAATCTGGACAAGGCTGTTCTGATCAACTTTGGCTTGCAACACTGAGATAAATCGGCTGACCCTGCGGTTCGTTTGGGCGAGCATCTCCTTTCGAATACGTTTCGCGGCCTCATACGTTTCTTCCTCAAGCTTTTCTAGAGTGACGAAGTCTTCAGAATCTGGTGGTGTAAGCTCGGTGTTAGTTCTAATCTGGTAGTAAGCATTTGCGATGAAGAATTTGCAGATATGTTCGATTTCCAAGGCGTTTCGAAGACGGTGGCGGTATGATCCAATCCGGGTATTTTTCTGTCCTTTCTCATCGTCGTTATCCTCCTCATCGTCAGTCAAATGCTCATCGCCATCCAACCCAATGCCATGTTGTTTCGAACGTTCGCTTTCGAGCTGGATTCTAGAATCTTCAACATTGGACTGAGCCAATTCTAAAGACGTCTCCCACACCTTTAGTGCTTCCTTCGGCTTACCAGCATTTTCTAGAAGCTGGCCACGACGGATTTGAGAAAGGAGAAGAGAGCGTTCTTCGAGACGTATTCGAGCATCGTCCTGGTCGATCATTACTTCGAGGACTTCAGCAACTGATCGAAGAGGGCCTGCATTCGCTCCAAAAGCCTTCCGACCAGTCCCAGAAACCTCAGGGTGTAGGCAGGTTTGGCGAAGCCTTGTTAACCAGGATCGCATACGTTCAATGGTAGATCCAGAAGTTGGGTTCCAGTAGCCTGAAAGGGGAGCACCCGATGAGTCAAGGCCACACTCCTCGCACATCTGTTCGAAAAGCTGGTCGTAATGTTGCTCTTCCACTGCCGTGAATGGAACAGTAATGACGACGCGCTTCTGAGCAGGCAGGTGCAATTCATCTCGTATCATTTCTTTGTTATGCCGCAGGACAATTTCTCCGATGATTGATTTAAACAGGGGCTTGAAACCGAGATATAGCCGTGTCCAGACGTCTAGCCAATAGCATAATGGTTCGTAATGCAGAAAGAGTAGCAAGCCAAACAAATCGTTCATATCCTTTCGAAGAGGGGTGCCAGTAACTGCCCAAGCATTTTGTCTTGGAATGATCTGAGCAACCCTTGCAGCATTGCTTACTCCTGTTTCAATCATCTGGGCCTCATCAATACACACTCGCCACCAAGATATTTGAACAAGAGGGGATTTCCTCGGCTGAACCCGTCTTGCATGGCGCATTGCACGCGCAGGGGGATCTTCGGCGTAATGAACCTCTCCCTGTAGAACGCTATAGGTCGTGAGAACTATGTCACAGGATGCAAGCTGTTTCACAAGATTGTCATTAGGAACGTTGGTGCGCTTCATTCCCTTATAGTATATGCACCGCAGCTTTGGAGCATGTGTTGAAATTTCCTGCTGCCACTGTTCGAGAATAGCTAGCGGAGTGATGATCAAGGTGGCTCCGGATTCCGTCAGCTGTGGCCATTGCCGTAGGACAGGGAGTCCTTCCGGGGGGCGTGGTCTTCGATTCAGACTAATCAAGGTAATCATTTCCACAGTCTTCCCAAGACCCATCTCCTCGGCAAGAATTCCGCCCCTAAGCCTCGCTGCGGAGTTCCACTCCGTAAGGTCGGATGTCAGAACTCGGAAAAGATGACTAGCATAGCAGGTTCGACCATCGGCATCCTTCATCTCAAAAAAAGAGTCAGGAAGAGTTGATGTCGGAGATGGAGGGCTGGCCTGCACACGGCCATCTGGTAGAACATCCATTCCTTCCCTTCCCAATAGCCATCGAACAGCCCTTCTCTGGAAAGGGAATAATTGACACTCCACCACACCTGAGATTGCATTTGACGGTAGATCGCGGGTCTTTGGTGGCACATGAACGCTTTCATAGAATTCACCAGGCGTCCAAGAAGGGTGATCTTGTCTTCGTCTACGAACCAAAGAAGGTTCGTGGCCGCGGTCTCCCGGTACGTATCGTGAAAATACGCTCACAAGACTATCTTTGTGCACTTTACCAATATTTACGAAGTTTGTCCAAAGTAGTTTTGTCTCAAGGATAAATGAGACATCATCGTCCTTGGACTTTCGTAGAGTTGACATGGAGCATGCAATCGGGGCAGACTTCGTCGACTTGTAAATTGAAGGTAGCTCCCAGTCGATTGAACGAGGGTAATCAGACGTTCTAAATTCAAGGACTTCGTCCAGTATCCTGCGGGACTGATCGGTTGCAAGGCGTAGACGGTTTCGTCTTGTGCAGAAGTCTGGACAGACGTCATGATCTTCATATGGCACATCTTTGCGGGACGGATCGGTTCCAAGACGCTTTCGTGGTGTGCTGTAGTCTGGACGGTGGCCATGATGTTCATATGGCACATCTTCAACCTCGACTGGAATTGCTTTTATATTGAAATTTCTGTGATTGTCCAAACCAGTGTTGCCATTAGGAGAAGGCGACGAAAAGGTCTAAAATAGAAGAAGAAAATGTAAGTTTCAGTATCCATAAATGCATGGCAGGGGGCGATCCTCACAATCTTCAACTCCAAGCGCGCAAGTGTCAAATACTGGGGTAAAAGGTTTGCAGCATAATCCTCCGAGAACGCTGCGTTGACCTTGCGCCGCTTCGCCGGCGGCGGGCCTTGGGTTACTTCTGAACCCTCGGATTTCAAGAAAAGAGCCTCGAGCGTCGCCGGAACGGGGCCTAGAAAGGTTGGGGCGAGGTCAGTTTCAGTTCGAAAGAAGTTTAATATCTGCAGGAAAACATTAGTTACCTGGACTAAAAGCCTCCTCAGTAATAATAGACATGGCGAGACGCGCCTCGTGGTGAATGTCTGGAGGACTGGGGCCTTCCATCCGAGGTTGCAACTTGCGAGTGAAGCAGAAGGGGGTCAGGGCTAACTTCTTATCGCCATGTCACGTGGAGATAACAACGGGAACTCTTTTTTCTCCGGGGCGGAGGGAAATAATCCGGACCAATAGGAAGCTGAGCCGTAGCCATGCCAAAGAATATGACTAGTTAATCTTAGATTGGAGCCCTAACTATCGGCTTCATTACGGAGTACAATATCTTGATCTGACCAGCGGGAACCGTCCCCGGAAATAGACAACGAGCAAAATGCTATTTGGCTGCGGGGAACGAAATAAACGGTTTCGCTAAATAGTACTATCATGTCCGAGGCCACCGGAATCCCTCAGCGGAAGTCAGCCTGCGTTAGATCTATTTGACAAGCAAGGGCACTGAGCAAGGAGGCACAGGCAGTCCGTAACATTCAAGCACAAAAATGCAACACAATAAATTAACTACCATGATAGACCTCTATTCGTAAATTGCGGGCAAAACCATCAAATTCCAATACTCCTCGAAACTCAACGTCTGGACCTCTCCCACAGTGCCCATCTTCCGCTCCCGTTTCGTAAATCCGTCCCCAAGGTACTGAAACCGGTTACCTTTCCTCCCCTTCGGCCCAGAAATTACTTCCAATTTATAATCCTCCCACCGGACGGTCCGAAGCGCTTCGATAAAATGGAATGTTGTACCGCCATAGATGGCAACGACAGGGCCATCTATGGTGCCACGTTTGTACCATGATCTGCAACCTTCAACCCACACAGTCCGCTGCAAATACGCCTGTATATGCTCATTGTAATCCGCATTGGCTTCGGCTGTTACTTCCATTGAACGGATGCTCTCTGTTTGTAGCTTGGTAATACAGTTGTAGATGTAGATGCTAACCATCTGAATACCGAGGATCAATGATCCGTTGGATATCGGAGAATTGGGCCCAACAAAGGCTTTGCAAATGTCAGCGGAGTTGATAGGATATATATAATATTAACAGACCACTCACTAAAGTAATTGGGGAAATTTGGAACGGTAATTCCAAAATAAGCTTCTGGCATATCCTTCCATTGCTCAGCAAGGTTGGCTGCGTTGCGACCGATGACGGGAAACGGTGGACGGAAGGATGTATCAAACCCGGTTGCACAGACAATGGCATCAAACTCAAGTTCCTCGCCAGTCTTGGTTAGAATCCCTTTCTCCGTGATTTTGGCAATATCATCCCATCTGAGGTCGACATTGGGCTGGAGGAGCGCCTCCAAATAACCAGGGCCTGGAGTCTGTCTTCTGCAGCCAACCGGGAAACTGGGAATAAGAGTTTCAGCAATCTTTCGCCCTTTCTCAGTATTGCCCAGCCGCTCAATCATGCTCTTCCGGAAGATCTCCTGCGCTTTGATCTGACTCTCGGAACCTGAATGAGCCCGTTTGAAATTGTCGATCCTCCGATCCATGACTGCACGGCGGTGATCAAGGAGATACTGGGGATCACTTTTAAACCTTTCGATCACATGAGGCGCGTAATTGTGTTTGTCATCTCTGTCAGGGTCATCCGCTGTAGGCTCATTGATACCCGGAGCAGGAGAAATCCAAGCTTTCGAACGGATGAAGGAAGTGAGCTGGCCAGCGACTGGGAAGGCGTCAGTTTTCATCCCGCGTCAGAGGGCAAGATTGATCAGACAAACCGGCTGCGAGTTGGGGTACAATCTGGATTCCCGAAGATCCAATGCCGATTACGGCGACCTTTTTGCCTTCAAATTCATAATTGTCATCCCATCTTGCCGAATGCAATAGTTTGCCCTTGAAGTTCTCGATGCCTTCAATATCTGGATACTTCCATTTGCTGCAATCCGATTAAAACACGATCTTCTATTGGACATACTGAAGGGACTATGACTTACTTCAGCACACCAGATGCATTGATAAAAATATCGCATTTATCCTCCAAAATTTTATTGCCAACTTCGATTTTGAGCTTCCATTTACCGTCTATTTCGTCCCACGCGGCGAATTTGATTTCATGACCAAATTTCATGTACTGATCGGCTTTATATTTTGCAGCTGTCTTTTTCATGTATTCCAAAATCTGCCCTGAGGTTGCATAGTAATTCGGCCATTCGGGATTTTGCTCAAAGCTGTAGGCATAATTGTGTGCAGGAATATCACACTGGCATCCTGGGTATCTGCGTCAATACCGCATTAGTTTTATCAAGCGGGATGGAAAAAGTAAATAGATTGCAGTAGTTACCTATTTTCGAGCCAGGTTCCCCCAAGATCCTTGTTCCGCTCATAGATCACAAACTCTGCATTGTTACCTTGCATCTTTTGGCTGAAGACGATCCCCATCATCAGCCCTGAATAACCGGCTCCCATGCAGACGATTCTCATCGGCCTGCGTGTATGGATCGGCTGCTCCGTGACAACATACTCCATCGAGGCTTTGCCTGCAGCATGTGGTGACATCCTGTAGTTACGCGTCGGGACGGGTGGTTGTTTCTCGGATTCTGGACGAACAAGGGGTGGTGATTTAATGATAGGAGGACGGTACTGGTGATCTTGAACTGAGTCGTATGACAGGTTCGTTCGATATCGAGGATCTTAACATGTATATATCCTCCAGCCTTATCGGAGAAAATTTCTGATATTTTTTCCTCGCGCAATGTTTTTCATTGCTTGGCGACAGTTTTGGGCACATCTTATGATCCCTTGGAAATCCCGAAGCCAACGACCTGCCGCGCCAGTAAAGACTCAGTTTGACGTGGGGGTGGGGTAAATTGCGCTGGGGTTGGAGGAGGAAGACTATGAGAGCAGATTTCGGCATTCGGAGATCAGATGTCCGTCCATCTCGGTCGTGATAGTCACGTCACTAATAAAGTACAGTGGAGATACAACCCCAGATTCCACTTCTTGAACCTTTTGCAAGCGTGAAGACCTTCGACCCGTAAGGGCCGTAACTCATCCACACGCGCCAAGACCGTGAAGTGATTGCCGAACTGTGATGTTGAGTTAGCCGAAAGATTGCCGAAAACGTCATCACGCTGCTTTTGGGGCGAATTGGGGCGGGAGCTGCACGCAAAAGCAGCCTTGGAACAGACCCTTCTAGGCAGGATCAGACCTCGACTACATGCCATCAAAATCCATGGGAGCGACGATTGATTCGATTATTGAGCGTCACGGAATGCACAACTTATTTACAGGACCATGAACTCAAGAAGAGTGGCAATACTGATGAGATGCCAGTTCTCACCAAAAACATCTCGATCCTTTTTCCATTCGACATCCTTAGGCCGCTTGACTTCTCTCTCAACCCGAGAAGAAGACGATTACTATAGACCTGGTGGCTTCCATCCGGTCTCATTGGGAGAAACTTTTGATTGTGGCAGATATACTGTCCTTAGAAAACTAGGATATGGGAGATTTTCGACTGTCTGGCTGGTAAGAGACGCCAAGTAAGCGAAATTCCTTGGACGGTTCAAGTACACAGAGTTCATGCAAAATATACAGGGACCAACGATATGTTGCGCTTAAAGCGCTAAGAGCTGACTGTTCTGACGGCTCTCATGATACCTTTGAAGGAGAAGTCCTTTCCAAAATATCCGAGGTCTCCGCGAAGAGCACACACGAAGGCCGCCACTTCGTACTGCCTTCTCTTCATCAATTCAAGCATAAAGGGCCCAACGGAGAACACCTCTGTTTCGTCTTTGATGTCTTAGGGCATCATCTAGATTTCCAATGTTCAAATTACAAGGATTGGAGAATCCCTGTAAGGGCGGTGAAAATAATTGCGTACCAGCTTCTGCTGGGGCTCGATTTCCTGCACAGAGAGTGTGGCGTCATTCATACTGGTATATGAATTGGCCCCCAGAGACTCCTCATGATACATACGATACTAATATATCATCTTACACGAATAGATCTAAAACCTTCGAATATACTATTAGAGCTGGATAGACAGCAAGAAACCATTTCCAAATATCTATCAGAGGTCCCTCCGCGGACGGATCCCGAGCGCGAGACCGAAGTTCCGCTCCGTGAAGCCATTACGACCCCATTAATTTCGGAGATGGAAAAGCCACACACCAGGGTAATTGATTTTGGTTTTGGTGAGTAAATCAATCGCCCTTTCCATCGCATGAGGTTGACCTGTTCTACCGATAGCGTGCTGGAGGGAAAAACATCTTGTAGACCTAATCCAGCCAAACGCATTGCGATCGCCTGAAGTTACGATTGGTGCTCCTTGGGATACTGCAGTTGACATATGGAGTCTTGGATGCCTGGTCAGTATTTGCCAAAGTATGGTAGGACATGAATTAGTCTGCAGTTGTTTTTAACCTTTGTTCTGGATACCCATAGATCATAGAATTTGTCCAAGGAATAGTTCCATTCCGTGGTCAGGCATCCAAATTTGGAACTTGGAGCGCGGACGATGACCGATTAGCAAGGACAATTGAGATATTGGGCCCTTTCCCAGCAGAACTTCTCAAGAAGGGTAAACATACATCTTCCTTCTTCGATGAAAACGGTAAATTCTATTGATTCGGGTTTTCTGTATCTCTTTTTCTGACCACGATTCCAGGAAACCTCCATCGGATTTCAAACTTGAAACATATGAACATTGAAGCGCTTATAAATGGCACCAAAAGCCCTTTACTGAAACCTTACGATATGCCTGATGCCGAAGTTCCTATATTCGTCGATTTTCTGCAAAAAATGCTTACAATAGATCCTGCGCTTCGATCCTCAGCATCTAACTTGCTCCAACATGAATGGATAAAGTGACAACGCTGGAATCGAAGCCCCGGGCAATTCCGCTCCTAGGCCTGTTCTATTTTTCCTGTCTTGGTGCGGAGGAACAATCGGATGTGGTTGCTCTGCGGCAAATTCGATAACTGCACCAGACGACCACGAATATCGGATTACCATCTGGCAATCCTCGAATAATTCTGTGAATCCTGTGGATCACCATAACAGCGAGCAACCGCCTGCCAAGACGGCTAACCCCATTGACGATCTTCACCCACCATTAAGCTAGTAAACGGCCTAACCGAAGGCCCGGACAAATATGTCCGGAACCATCCTCCTTTGACTTTCCTATATTCAGCGCCTGGCCGACCTTGATTTCTTGACGGAAGAGTGATTCCCATATTCAGTCCCCGCATAAACTACATTATGGATGAAATTAGAGAACACCAGGCAAGCCATCATCGCGATAGGAATCACCAAGCCCGAAATTTGAAATCTCCACAGGGTCCGGCGAAAGCCGCGATCGTGTGCCGAACGTGTCGGAGATGTCGGACAAAAAAGGTGCGGAACTCGCAATATTTGCAAGCAATCTCTCGAATACACACCGTGGCTAACTTGCTATAGGTTAAGTGCGATGGTGCAAGGCCAAGCTGCCGGGCTTGTTTAAACGTGAACCACTCGTGTTCATATCCAGAAGATGCCCGGCGTTCTTCTCGGCTTACCAAAGCCGAGATCGAGGCGCTTCGAAAGGAAGTTTCGGACTACCGACGCCTATACAAGGGCTATCATGAGCAGATATCAACTCCTGACACTACGGGAGCCCTGCCCTCACCATCGGATAGCGAGGATCAATTAAACCAACATGGACCCGGGTCGACTCAGGACGGTTCCACTCATGAAATTCAGAGCCAATCTAGGACTCCCCCTTTCGGCTCTCACGATCCAACCGTCCAATACAGGTATCCGGCTATAGCCCGAGATCCATTCCCGTCCCCACAGGACGACACACAAGCCGAGCTTGAGGAGTCTGAAGGTCCTTCATGCGACGAAACTCGAATAGCTGGTGCCGTTGCTGATGGCAATAATGTGCGTGTTCACGGGCTCACCAGCGTGCTCCATCAACCTCTGGTTGGCAATTCGATGTCCGAGAAGTCAGTTTCTCCAGAGGATCATAAGGTTCATATACAGAGGGTTAAGGACCAGCTTTTTTCCAACGCAGCTTTACAAAGGCAACGAGAAATCACCCTCTACGGATATCCGGAAAGATCAATAGGGAGGCCGATTGATTTTGACGGCGTAGATCCAGAAATGGCGAAGCATTTGCTAGATTTGCATTGGAATCGACAGCATTTGGCTTACCTCCTGTCGTACCGCCCTGCAATAATTGATAGCATGTTCAATCACGGCCCTTACGTCAATAAGCTATTACTCAATGCTATTTACTTTTCTAGCTCGCTATACAGTGACCGGACAGTGTTGCAAGAAGACCCAAAGGACCCGCAAACCATGGGCCGCCGTTTCTATCGAAGATTCAAGGAGCTGCTTGTAGATGAAATCGATCGTCCTAGTCTGCCAACACTGGTGGCTCTATTACTCTGCGGTGCATCGTTGGTATCGAATGGTGCGCAGAGCGCGGGGTGGATCTTATGCGGTACTGCGTACCGCATGATTACGGATTTGGGTTGTCATTTGAGCATTCAATCACCCGGTGATCAATACGGCTCCAAATCCCAGTTGACATCCATGGAAATTGAGATGCGCACGAGAGCCTATTGGGGGGCTTTCTTGACGGACAAGTTCCAATCGCTTTATCTTGGTCGGCCTTCTGCTCTCAGGCGCGGAGAAGCACGGGTTCCAAAGGTGTTACTAGATTCCTACGAAGAGCTGGAAAGCTGGAGTCCATACATTGATCCAGAGACGAATTTGAGGTCTCCACTGCCGACATATCAACCCAGGCCTGCTTACGCGGTAAGCACCTTCCTGGCACTTGTGTCGCTTGGTGAGATCGCCTCTGCGATTGCATGCAGATTATACCGATTTGTAACTCTCAAAACCCCTCCCGACGAGTTACTCAAAATAAAGTCGGATATTGAAACGGACCTGGAAGCTTGGATAAAAAACCTTCCAGCACATTTACATTTTGACCCTGCGAAAGACCCGACTCCCCCACCTCATCAAATTACTCCCCAGTAAGTGCTGTAAACCAGTTGTGTCATTGCTCATATATTTGCGGTTGGATGGTCTGTGCTGATGAATTTACCAGCACCACGTACTGTACCTTAATTATTCTGCTGTACCGACCCTTCCTTTGCAACGGCCATCTGGCTTCTCTTTCAAACCCTACCCTCCACAGGTATGGTGAAGAGAGATGCAAGCACGCTGCACTTCGGATATGGCACCTTATTGACGCCTACAAGCGAGCGTTTACCTTGCGGCGCGCTCCTTACCTCCTATCGTATGCGGCTTACTCCGCCATTCTTGTCATCTTAACACAAACGCGTGGGGATAACGGGCAGTATCTAGAGTGCATCGAATTCTTTTGGTATACGCTTCTAGATCTGCAACGAGGATGCAACTTCGGACTAGGAAGGCCGATGAAGATTTTGCAAAGCCTGATGGAACGCCTTGGTCAAGAAATCCCTGGATGGGACCCCCGAAACTGTACAGCAACTCAAGTGGCTAGTCTTCGACAGCAGGCTAGTAACATTGGTCGTCCTTACGATCCACCAGTGCCCCTGGCGCCCGATAATTGCAATATACCGCTAGCCGATTTGCCTGCGACTGATTTCCTTTTCCATCAAGGGACTGACCCCCAAAATGTTCCAGAGGAGTGGATAAATAACTTGATGAATAATCAGAATTTGATGGATGGTTCAATTTTTGGACTCTTTACGCCCGATCAAACAAATACGCTATTCTGACCCTGTCACTATGGGGTCTGGGTGGTAAAACTTTAGACCCCCTATTCAGTAACATGTCGCTGCTCTCCCACGGTCCATACCCTCCGAAAATGTGGCTTCTGAACTCCCTCCCGGATCCTCTTTGTCCACTCCGTGCTGACGCTCTCCTGCCACTCTTTCCCACCCAACCCGTTAGCCTCGTCATAAAAATGCACCGTAATAAATGGTGCGATTCCATCATCCCTCCCGAATGCCTTCGCCAGTTGATACCTCGCACTGGCCCGCCACCCTGGTACTTTCGAGAGCAGGCGTATGTGTTCAGAATCATACCAATCCGAGTAATCTTGATATTGGCCCTCGGATGGGGTGATGCCCACGCAAACCATTGTCGCGCCTTTTGGCACAACCTCGACCTCCAGTCCGGGCCGTACGACTTTGTTGATTAGCCCATAGACTTGCCAGTCCAGGCTTTTCACAAAGGATTTTGTAGCCGCGACGTCCTCCGCATAAGGGTCATCGACGATCAGTTTGGATATGTGCAACACTTCGTAAGCTGATGCGGCGCTGGGGAAACCTTGGGTAGATTTATCGTCGTTGGATGTTAACGATGTGATGGTGGTAACTTTCGCGTCTGGGATAGACAACTCTGGAATCCCCTTATCGCTGGACGATTGGAGGTCGTAAAGGCGCAAAAGGAGACCTGCACCTTTAACAGGAGATGGTGGAGCTGCCATGGCAGAAGAAACCGTTTTATTCTGTCCGATTTTGGGAAAGATTTACCAAAATTTCCATACATATTGAGGATAGTTGTCATTTTTTATAATGAAAATGAAATGACCAAATCCTGATGTGTCGGATTTCGAGATTGTAATAACTATCTGACCAAGTCCGGGCATTGATATCCGAGTATCTTATGCCGACCCCGCTCTCGTCATCATGCATACTATCGGCGCAATTTGGACCGACGGCAGTGAAGACATACTCATGGAATAAATGATACACATCCGGCTCCTCTTCAGTAGAATCTCATCTGCGCTATTACGACAACATCATCATGTCTCTCATCCCCCTTCCAAAATTTTCCGACTTGCCCCTTCGTGAAGGCGACCCTCCAAATTCTGCCTGGGGACTGTGGAGTTCAAACGGGCATCGTGACCAGTTGGGTTCCTTGAACTATCTAACAGATGAGCTGGTGCTAAACGCCACAAAAAAAGAGATCAGAACGGGGAAGCGTGTTGGCCTAAAGTAAGAGCCAGGCCCCCTCTAATAGTGAATGATTCAAGTTTATTTTACTAATCGAGAGAATATAGCCTACCCCTCGATTTCATATCCCCTCCCTTGCTAGGTCGAGTAGGGTTTTACAAACAGATAATAAGAAAGGATCCCAGAGTTATCAATGATGATGTGGTTAGTCAGGACGGATTCATTCCTTGCCTACTTGATATGACAATGGCTAATTTTCTTCACTAGATCACATTCAACACGCAGGGTTCCTCGCAGTGGGACAGCTTTAGACATTTTGCATACCAAAAACAAGCTGTCTTTTATAATGGAGTTACGCAGGATGATGTACATGGAAGCAAGCAAAGCCAGGTTAATGGCGTTGGTGGTATATCTGCCCTTCTTCATACACCAGGGGCGAAATCTCCTACTAACACTCTTGATCAGAATGGGCAGATCGCGGCATTGCCGGCCGCGCCGTACTAATTGACTACGCTTCGTACGCTTCTGCCCGCTCCATTGAATATGATCCGCTCGGCCGATACGGGATCCCGCTTGCCGCAGTCAAAGAGATCGCAGAGGAGTGCAAGATCGAGTTCCAGCAAGGAGATATTTTCATTTTACGGACAGGTTATGTCGAAGCATATAACAAAGCTCCACAGGACAAACGGCAAGAACTGGCTGATACCATGCCGCCCCAGTTCTGTGGGCTAGGACAGGGTCGGGAAACGGCTGAGTGGCTTTGGGAGAGGCAATTTGCTGCGGTTGCGGCGGATTCACCTGCTTTTGAATGTAGCCGTGAGTTGTTTTGATTCCCCGTTCCAATTTGAAATTCTAAGATTAGTTAGCTAATGTTCATTTCTCCCCGCAGCTGCGCTGGATCCAGAGTGGCATTTACATCCTATTCTGTTGGCAGGATGGGGAACCCCTATTGGCGAACTTTTCGATCTTGAAGCGCTGGCCAAAACGTGTAAGGAATATGGCAGGTGGACTTTCTTCTTGTCTAGTGCGCCGTTGAACTATGCGGGGGCAGTGGCAAGTCCGCCAAATGCGGTTGCTTTCTTTTAGTCCTGCGCATTAACTCGGAATATAAAATCTGCCTGGTGATATTCGATCAAAGATGCGTTGTCTTGTAGACATAGCTACCTCAGTTACATAAAATGATTACGTTCATTCCATAGGGAATCCAGCGGAAGCTATGGCTTAGGATTTTTGGAGGGCCTTTACCCCGACCCACCATTGAGGTTGATTGAAGGGCTCTTGGCCTGTGGGGAGAATTCTTAAGAGCCCCCACAAAAGGGAATATATAAAATTTTCACCCAAGACACCATCATCCCAGGACAAGCCAGTCCTTGTGGCAGAATGATGTATCTATCCAATTCGTTATCCGGGATAAGCATTTAAATACTCATTCCCTTCCTACTTCCTTCCCTCCCATTAGCCCTCTGATATCACAGGAACTTCGGGAATTTGCCCCTTAGGATGCCGAAACTTGACCCCCAGCAAATCGGCCACACCATAACACAACGATCTCGTCTGTTCGATATCCTCTCTAGATTGACCGTTTATGAGAAGTCCAATCATATGATGCTTCATCTGGGGATGGCAGTCGATTCCAATTAACGCGGAGATGATTATATGGCCCGTCTCGACGTCATCCAGGATCTCGTCGAAAGAGAATATTCGCCCGTAGAAGAGATCTGGATCATGCGATGTTAGAACACCCAGTTGTGAGAGAGACGCAACTAGTAGGATTCAGAGGTGAGAGGAAACTTGGACTGCTATACCTCGAATCACAAATGCGTAGTCAGGAGATGCATCAACTGTGGCCTGGGGGTTGAATAGGGGGTTCCGCCCATATATTTTCGTGTGCAGAACTTTACCCCTGGCACTTGCTGTGGAGGCGTCTTCTTTGTCTCTAAATGATTCCCGGTCTTTCAACTCGTCGGGGGTGACAGTAGACAACAGCCTTATACTCGTTCCGGTCTATCGTATATCCGCAAAAAATCAGTTGTTCGTGGGGTATTCTTTCAGTTGAATAAGATAGGGTTTAAACACCTACCTTTGCAGCTCCAACTATCCCCACGCTTTTGGTTAAGGCTTCGCGGATTTTTCTTGCCGCAATCAATCTCTCCTCAGGCTCCAAACGAGCAAGGTAGTGCTCGGTGAAATGCTGCCACACATTGGGGATTTCATCTGGATAGTTCATGGCGGAGAGAGTGACGATCAGCACCATGTACCAACGGAGCTTCCGGGGAAGCCCAGGTATCTGCTCCACGGAGGAGAAAAATGATGAAGGTAGGAGAGCCATGATTGGTTTGAATAACTATCTGACAGATCATTTAACAATCTAATAAAAACTTAGGGTTAGGTTGGAAGAGGTCCTTTTTCTGATGCAAAGGAGAGATGAGATATCAGCAACCAGAGTCAACGAACAAACATGTCCAAGGCTCTGGCCGTCGAGTTGCCGAAAACGGGTAATGCAAACCCCTCCAAGGATGGCTTTGCCGATAGCCATGGATCATGCTAGCTGTCGGATATCTAATGTCCTAGCGTTGCTTTAGGAAAATTGCTGGAAATATTTTCTCTAGGCTGGGGTGTTGAAGCTATCAGAATCTTGAAGATAGGAGGAGAGTCAACAGTTCAATCCTCCAATACCAAGTCCTCCAAATCGACCGGCAGGCGCAGCCACCATGAGAGTTCTGTGTATACAAAGTCACTGTGCTTCATACGAGAAGAGAGATCAGGTAAGAGAGAAATCTACACTTTGCGGCGGAATTATACCAGTTGTTATAGAATTTGCTAACTTGACCTCGCAGTTTCTCTCCCTATTAAGCGACATTGGAGTGTTTACCCACGAGAACGAGCCTCGCACAATTGCGTATAGCTGGTTCAAAAGCACCAGAGATGATCCAGAATTCCCAAATCACCATCTTCGTGGCTTTGAGGTCTACGAGGATGAGGATGCATCGAAGGTGACCCACCGTTCTAGCGAGCCGTATAAGAAAATGCGATCCGTCGTCGGGCCAGAGGGAATTCTGGAGAAGCCAACAGATTTGTCTTATTGTCAACCCACTGGTATCGGTTTCCTCACCAGACCGGAGCACAGTGTCACGGTGTTCCAAGGCATCGCCAAAGAGACTCAAGCTGAAAGGAGCCACGTCGAAGTCCTTGATATCCAACCGAAGCCCGGTATGAAACCAGAGATATTGCAAGAGATAAAGGTTCTGGCGGCCCAAGTCGAGACAGAAGCTGGCAACGGGGTATTGAGCTTTTGGTGTCTGGAGTTCCTGCCCGAGTATGCCAACGACGGGATTATTTTGTTCAGTAGATATGAGAATCGGAATGCGTATTTGCGGCATCTGGATTCCCGCGAAAAGGAACCTACGATGTGAGTTTTCTTTGAAGATTGTTAGAGGCATTTTTATCACCGTGCTTTACTGATAATACTGTCTCGCAGGGCAAACATCACTCTAAAATCTGACAACTTGAACGCAAGCTTATGGGAGGAGAGCAGCATTGGCTTCATCGGAAGGACGTCGTCTTCATGAATTGGCTAGATGATGCCTGCTTGGATTCAATATTTCCTCTCACTCATGCTTTCATTGTAACTTACCCCGCGGCCAGCGACAAGGACAAGCTTAGAGCTGATGATCCACTTTGTACGCATGGAAGATGTGATAGGCTGTTAGTTTTAAACCCCGAGGACGGAATGCTCTTCGATAACCCTGTAGCAGCTTGGTCTGGGGTTCGGACAACTGATGTCCGCGAATCCTTGCTAGTCGACGTTCGTGAGGTTGGAGAAAGCTTTTCTGCTCCCGAAACTATTGAACGCCCAGACAAGCGGAGAGAACTTGTTTTTCTTTCTAGCCCAATTCTGTTTCTGTTTTTGCTTGGGCACTTGTTGCCGGTCACTCTCCCTCCCAACCCCGGCCACAGCTGCTCACGGATCAGCATATTACTGCGTTAGTGACCATACCAAAGCATCTCCCCGACTTCCCCGCCGGTTACGTCTCCACAGAGAGGCATAAATACCTAACGAAAAGGGGATTAAAGCCTTGGAAGAGCGCAGTGTTTCACTGCCAGCCTCTTGCGAGAGCTCCCCCCAGGCACTTGGCAAGATGGTGTTGGAATTTGTTAAAATGAGCCCGGAGCTTCTCTTGTTATAACACGAGCACTCCATCCTAGTGATTTTCCTTTCACTGCATACGTCGATTATGAGTTAGTTTCAAAGAATCGTGCCTCTCAGTCCATCATGGGTATACCACAGCAGAACTCGTTGTCTAATGGGGACGAAGCTGAGGACAAACGTCCCTTTCCCCCCAGTTCGAACGACGATATTCGCGATCTCGAAACGGCCAAGCACGACGGTCAGCACATTGAGAGCGTTAAAGACAAGGACGCCGTTTTGGAAGGTGTCGACCCATCTTATATCAAAAGACTTAAGCGGCGAATTGATTTGCGCCTCCTCCCGATCCTAACCATTACCTATGCCGTCTCCCTTATCGACCGCCAGAATGTTGCAAACGCAAAGGTTGCAGGCATGGAGGATGAACTTGGACTTGATATAGGCACCCGCTACTCTGTCGCCCTGCTCGTTTTCTTTGCTCCCTATGTACTCTTCGAACTTCCGTCAAACCTTGCCCTTCGGAAAGTCGGAGCGGCGCTCTGGCTTGGTGGCATTACAATTTGCTGGGGTGCCACCATTATCGGCATGGGGTTTTCCACCCACTGGACACATCTTGTTGTGTGTCGAATCCTGCTTGGTGTTTTTGAAGCTGGCTTCTTTCCCGGATGTGTGTATGTGATCTCGTGTTGGTATACGCGCTATGAGACTGGCAAGCGGTTATCTGGCTTTTATCTCGGAAGCCATATTTTCTCCGGGTTTGGTGGTATTGTTGCGGCCGGGTTAAAAACCATCAATGTCAAACAGTACCACGGCTGGCGTTGGATCTTCATCGTCGAGGGGATATTCACCCTTTGCTGTGGTGTAGCAGCATTTTTTTTGGTCGTTGATTTCCCACAGAAAGCGAAATTCCTCAGCCAAAGCGACAAGGACATAATCTTGACCCGTATTGACGCGGACCGTGAAGATGCCAATCCCGACCCGATCACTTGGAGGAATATCTTGCAGCCCCTGAAGGACTGGAAGATTTGGTCATTTGGCTGGAACTCCCTGGTCAACCTCATTATATCCGGAGTATACACCTATTTCGGTCAGGCTATTTTGCTATCCATGGGATTTAGTCTCGACGTCGCATTGATCATGATCTTCCCGTCGTCCATATTCGCGGTGGTCGTTGGCTTCATAGAGAGCATTTACTCCGACAAGTGGCGGCTCCGCGCACCATTTATTATTTTCAACCACGTTGTCTGGATTATCGGTGCAGCATTGGTTGGATTCACCGCGCCCAAGGCCAGCCGTCTTTTCGGGATCTTCCTTATCGTCATGGGGTAAGTTACGATTCTAACATTGTCCAGCCCACTTCTCTAGCATTGCAATAACCCAACTAACCTGTATAATTTTTTTTCCCCACAGATCTCAAGCCAACTATCCTCTTGTGATCGTATATCAAACAAATAACGTACGCGGTGTCACCAAACGGGGCGTCGCGGCCGCTATCCAGGTCGGCCTAGGCGGTGTTGGAGGCATCATCGGATCGTTGATCTTCCGTTCGCAAGACGCACCGCAGTATATCCCTGGTCTAGTCACGGCCATGTGCCTTAGCTTTTCAGTCATTCTCAACTGCTGCTTTACGAGCTATGTGTTTTGGAGGGCAAATCAAAAACAAGCCGCTGGGACTTTGAAGAAGCCGCTCGAGGGGCTGGAGGGTTTTAAATATACGCTGTGAGAGTGGGGATTTTGTTAGTTATCGTATCCACAACAATGGGAAGTATGCGATGGAAATAACAGGGCTTGTTGTCATTATGGGATCATCGGCCACCTTCAGTGGCCTTCAGTCACACATACGTAGGCAGCACAAGAGATCTATTGTTCAGGCAACGTTATAGGTGCTCTATCACCCAATATCTAATTGGCAAGTTTGCTGTGAGGTATCGATTCCAGCTTCCAGGTTTGGATGTTTCTACATTGCTCTTATATCGACTCTACCAATTGTGCCAAGGAAAATGTTGTACACAATTCCGGGACATGGTTGGGTAATGTTACCTCACAGAGTAAGAGGCATAAAAAAGTCCTAGAATGAGCAATATAAGCCCTCATCTCCATTCGCTTCATTTGAAATTTCAAAGGCTTGCCTTTAATCGCTAGCCCGGTATCTCCTTCTATACTCCTCCAACCTCTTCATATCCTCCTCACCCCCCTTAGCCCCCATTAACTTAATCAGATCCTCCAGCGTCACAATACTCGCCGTCGGCACATTGAACTCCTGTCTAATCTGGCCCATAGCACTCATCCTCGGTTCCCCATCATCATCTTGGCCCTCCTTCTCCTTTGCTCCCGGCATCTTCTCCTGCCGGTCCAACGCGACGACAAATCCAATGACCTTCCCCCCTTCCTTATCAACGAGTTTCAACGTGTCGCGCATGGCGGTGCCGGCCGTAATGACATCGTCGATCACGAGGACATTCTTCCCTTTTAATGGGGAGCCTACGATGTTTCCTCCTTCGCCGTGATCCTTGGCTTCTTTGCGGTTGAAGCTGTAGGATACGGAGGACCAGTTTTGCGGGTCTATTCTGTGCAGTTCGAGGAGGGTCGAGCAGGCGAAGGGGATCCCTTTATAGGCGGGACTAGGGATTGATTACTTAAGTTAACGGTGCGGCAATGGATGAAGTTATGGGCTTACCCGAAGATGACGTCGGGTTTGGGAATCGAAGGATTGGCGGCGAGGAACGAAATGATGGTGTTTGCGTATGCGGTGGAAATGGCGGATAGAAGCGAGGAGGTGTGAAAGAGACCAGCATTGAAGAAGTATGGTGATTCTGGATTTTGATCTATTTAGCAATTGCAAAGGTTGCTAGGAGAAGCTGGCAAAAAGGGGGATGGGTGAGGGGCTGCGCGTACGTCGGCCAGACTTGAGAGTAAAGACGCCGAATTTCAGCACACTAGCGGAGAGACAGGAATCAAGGAAGGCCGTTTTATAGGCGGGTAGCGGGGCGGCGGATTGCTGTGTGGAAGCCATTGTATATTCCTTTCCCGAATTGTATTAAATGTAGCAAAGTAGTCAGAGTTGTAAGAAGAAATTCGATCTCGATGAATTGAGGGGCAGAAATTGATAGCGCTGATATAAGCAGATCAGATAAGATCGAGTTGTATAGACACTAGCCTGTTTAGGATGGGATTAGCGGTGTAGGTAGTAAATCATGAAAGCTGAACAGCCCATCAACAATGCTCTGTCATGGCTCCTAGAATCTTTGGGATTCTAGAGGCCGAGAAGATACTTTACCGCGCTGGTTTAGACATCTGCACAGACGAGAAGTGTAGTGTACGACCACTTTACCACCCGACCTCTGGATTTGCATACAACTTGAGACATTCAGGGCGGGAATATCTCAACTCTGACAAACTAATTTGTACTTCTAAATGGTAATTTATAATTATCTATATAAGTTATATAATACGACAAAGTGGAATCTAAAAATACTAAACCGTGCTGATATAATACAGACATTACATACCTTGAAGAATCGGAGATCTTCACATATAAAATTCTCTTGTTGATACACTTGATATCTCAGGATACGTAAGATAATTTTTTATTATAACCTTGGAACCTCCTTATACTTTATTACATATACAGACATATCTACATTACAAATTATTAGTCATTTTATACGATGGGCATCGAGATATCGATGGTTGAACATTGTCCTTTTGTGGTGATCGTTGGGTGGTATAGTGGTCGTTGGGTGGTGAGCCATGTTCATCCACCACCCAACGACCTCTTATTCCTTCCAAACTTCTCAACTTCGCCATATGCCAACATGCCCAGCGAAAGATTTTACTGTGATAAACTGAAAAACTAATAAGGAATTAGCTTTTAATTTTTGGTACCGTCACCAAAAAATATGGAATCAATCAACCTGCGTTGTTGCGGGGTTTCAAATGTTCAACAATAACAGCCAACCCCTATCGCTGTTAACCAACACCACCACACTGCATTGTTGTTCCATTCTCGGAAAGATTACACTGCATGATTGCAACTCGAGAAGGCTATGAGCCCAACTGCTTAAAGAAATGCCTATTGCTTGACCGCTTCTTAAGGAGCGGAGTATCCCACCTGCTCGAGAAGACATTTTCCTCCAAATGCTTCAAGTTCGATTTCACCCAAAGAACGCTGAACTAAATTCGGGACGAAAACCAGGTTTTCTTTCAAAACCCTCGGGAAGGGATATTTTACGAATAACCAGCTCAGAATAAACCCAAGATGCCAGAAGTACGGTTCTCCCCTGGAATGTGTGGCTGTAAGTGCCTTCCCCTCCACGTTATGAGGAGATTTTTGCTGATTAGTGTATACATACAGGCCTCCCACTGATCGCATGTCACCATTTTCTAATGCTTCTCCTTGCGATTGCAACTATCCTACTTTGTAGGTGGCTTCTCCCCTTGAAATATACTGGATAAGTTGAAGCATTTAACATGAAAAACCTACAGCCATACTACTCGCCGGCTGCACCAGCCCGAACCTCAGCGATGTCTACCTGCTCTCTCTATCCTACAACACAGATACCAACCGCTATTCCTCTCCCTATTACGAGCCAGTACAATATAACCTCAATATGTCGAGGGCACTTACATATCTAGCCAGAGAGGACGGCCATGCCCATCCGTTGGAGATCCGGGCGGGATTTCTGGGGCTCTGTATGAAACGGTCCACGACGACGTCTTCCGCATATTGGTTCTGTTCTCCACATGCACAAGTTCTTCTGGACGCCATTAAGGAACCCGGATCGACGATAACGGATCCGTTAAATCTTATCTGGATATCGCAGAAGTTCAAGGATAGGGTTGTTTTTAGCGGGTTAACGTAAGTACAGTACTTTTCTGTTCGGGACTTATAGATTGATCTATTCCGAAACCACCAATGACTTTTCTAAACCCTTTTTCTAAAAAGTCAACAAATTCGCCAGAAAAGTGCTAATAAATAATGACCATAACCAGCATCGCCTCAATCCCATTCATGCTCCTATGCTTCTTCGCCCTCTCCTCCTTCCCAGGCTGGGACCACGTCATATCAATCAACGGCGAAAACCGGCACATTAAATTCTCCCCCGCGAAACCGACAATCTACACCGCGATGTTCTTTGCCTGGGTCTCTTCACTATTTGTTTTCCTTGCGGTATTTGGGCAGCAAGTTTTGAGCTCTGCTGGTGTAGCGTTGATCAATGACCTTTCGTACGGGACGATTAAAGCACATACTGGCTCTACTGCTATGGGTTTGGGCTGGGGTGCTATGATATGCACGCTGTTTGTGTTTTTTGGGGTTCTGTTGATGATTATTAGCATTGCAGTTCTGGATAAGAAGAAGGAGGATGATGGTTGATGTTGCTGTGCTGTCTTTGCTTTTGTTTTGGGAGTATTGCGTCTCTATATATTTCAGTTTTTAATTGTCGTTTCATTATATTGTCTCTGGATTGATATACTTTACGAGAATTGCTCTTTTCCCCCCCTGATATATACCAAATGTTTCGGAATAGCCAATCTATCTGTACAAACTATAGAAGCAACATATTATCTTCTCGGTTTGCTCCAACCCCAACCGTACTGCACAAAAACGTTGGCGATTCCGTACTGTTATACCCATTTCCATTGTTCCAACCAGGTTAAGTTACTCATGCAGAAACCCGAAGCTTCTTTGTTTGATACATCAGTTGCTGATTTGTTGGAGAACATGCCCTGTAGGTTGTAGCAACCCAACTGCCGCCCCAAACTACTAGTACTACTACCCAAGGGTGTTCGCTCCCAGCCACCTGCTATTATAAAACCAAACACACATGACTCCACCGAGGACACAAGAAATACTGAAACTTATTTCGGACTTGAGCGTTGGATAGACTATCGGATAAACTATTATTTATGCTAACTACTGAAGATTATTATGTTCCTGCGCCCTTCTACAATGACACCGGGCGTAGTGCTGACTGACCCCGCCTTTATCCGCCATCCATGCTCATGCTAGCTTTCCTCGGATTGGGGACAAATAAATGATGGGCTCATCACTGTCTCTTATAAAAAGCTGCGCATATTTTGGGCAGAGGAATTACCATATAAGTGGAAAATATTCCCGAAATCAAAGATAGCTCTGCCTTGTTATTATTTGATTGACTCCCAACCCATCACATCCAACCCTCCCCCGAAACCCTGACCAAGAAAGCAAACCTACAGAACAGAGAAAATGTCCCCCGATCTCAAAAAAACAATAAAAATCGCCGCCGTCCAAGCAGCACCAGTATTCCTAAACCGCGCCGCCACAACAGCCAAAGTCTGCCGCCTCATCCGCGAAGCAGGTGAACAAGGCGCCGACGTAATCGGCTTCCCCGAAGCGTTCATCCCATGCTTCCCCTCATGGGTCGAACTCCTCCCCCTAGTCTCCGAACCCGCTCTCTCCCTTTACCGCGAGCTATTCCACCAAGCCGTCGAGGTGCCCGGGCCCGAGACAAGCGCGATCCAAGCAGCCTGCCGCGACGCCAACATCTATGCCGTCGTGGGCATAAATGAGAAACGCCCCGGTACCACCGGCACGCTTTACAATACGCAATTGATATTTGGCCGCGATGGCGAGTTGCTGCATAAGCATCAGAAATACGTGCCGACTGTTGGCGAGCGGCTTATACACGCACCGGGGACGACGGGGAGTAAAGCGTCCGCGCAAACGGACTTTGGGTGTCTGAGTAGTCTGATCTGTGGCGAGAATGGGAATCCCCTGGCGGCTTACTCGCTTGGTCTTGACTATCCGATTGTGCATGTGGCGTCGTGGCCGGCTCATTTCGGCCCTGGCGTCCCGGCTGTGGCCATGGAGGGTGCGATTGAGACTGTGACGCGAGGCCTTGCAAGTGCCCTGTCTTGCTTCATTATCAACTCCGTCTCGGTTGTTGCTGATGATGCCATTGAGGCGTATGGTGTTGATGAGGCGGGGCGTCAGTTTTTGAGACAGCAGCAGGAGAAGAGGACTCGGGCTACGATTGTTGGGCCAGGAGGGAGCATAATTGCTGGACCGTTTGAGGAGGCGGAAGAGGGGATTTTGTATGCTGATGTCAGTGCTGGGGATTTGGTGGGTTGGAAGTATGCAACGGATTATGCTGGGCATTATAATCGGCCGGAGCTATTTGCTCATCATTTTGCACAGTATTTTGAGGGTGGTCAGCGTGATGGAGCCAGTCAGGCAGAAAAAAGTCCATGAGATCCTTGTCAAATAGCATCTATCACTTTTCGTTGTATCTCAGTCTGCCCCTGATGTCAGAGACTAAACAGGTTGGGCCGTGCTCTGGAACTCGGGAAATAGATCAGTAATTTCGGCTCCATTATTAGCAGCATTGTACTGAATTGAAGTGCCCTGGTGCTGTTTAACAGACGTGCCACGGATATCTAATATAAAAAACAAACTCCTGAGGTTGAAGTTGACATCAAAACTCGGGCCTTTCCGAAACTAAAATTACTCGTGCCTTCGCTGGGTCTGGTTCCCCCACCAAAAAGCCACGCCTCACCGCGATTTCAACAGACCCCGCCATCACCTTGATCTCCTTTCTTCCTCCCACTCTCTACTCGACATCCCATCCTCGCAATCTACCACCAATACAGAAACCAGCAGCAGAATAGCAATAAGAAGACACAATGGCTACCGGAGCAGGCGTTTATCCCCCACTCGAGGAGAGACCTATCAAGAACACCATCTGTCTGTTCGACGTCGATGGCACCCTGACGCCAGCCAGGAGGGTAAGGAGTTCTCATCCTATTTCCGTGCAATATCCCGCGCCGTCTCTCTTTGACATGCCCTATAGACAAGACAATGCTAACGAGATGTGATTGCTTTTTTGAAATAGGATGCCTCCCCAGAGATGCTCCAATTGCTTTCGCAATTACGACATAAATGCGCCATTGGTTTCGTGAGTTGCGCCCTTGTTGCCCCGTCCAGCCTTTAATGGCACCCCAGATAAATGAATTATATTTCCACCCAATGTTTCAAACCCACATCCTAACGAAGCGGAAACTCCCAGGTCGGCGGATCCGATCTCGTCAAACAACAAGAACAACTAGGCAATGCCACAACCAACGTCACCTCCCTATTCGACTTCTGCTTTGCCGAAAACGGCCTGACCGCATACCGTCTCGGAACACCACTGTCCTCCAACAGCTTCATCAAGTGGCTAGGTGAGGAAAAGTACCAGAACCTCGTCGACTTTTGCCTGCGATATATCGCAAGCGTGAAGCTGCCCCGGAAAAGAGGGACGTTCGTGGAGTATAGAAATGGAATGGTCAATATCAGCCCTGTCGGACGTAGCGCGAGTGTGGAGGAGAGAGATGAGTTTGAGAAGTACGTAACGTTGCCTGGCGATCTCCTCCGCTCATCCCGCGGTGTTTAAACCACCTCCAATACTAATAATATATATCTCTACACAGGTATGACAAGGAACACAACATCCGGAAAGGTCTCGTCGAAGGTCTGAGAAAAGAATTCCCAGACTACGGTCTAACGTATGCCTCCTCCAAATTCTCTCCAGTACCCCGCCATGTTTTCATTTAAGACCACATCTCTAACTCGTACGCTTGGATAGCTACTCCATTGGCGGCCAAATCTCCTTTGACGTCTTCCCCACTGGCTGGGACAAGAGATACTGCCTGCAGCACGTCGAGGCTGAGAAAGGCATCAGCGGTGTCGAGTACACCACCATCCACTTCTTCGGCGATAAGTCGTTCGAGGGAGGAAATGATTACGAAATCTACAGCGATACCCGGACCATTGGGCATGCGGTTACCGGGCCAGAGCATACCATGCAGCTGTTGAAGGAGATTTTTAACCTGTAAGGGGCCTGTTAGTGAGGACAAGTGGTTGATAATGGCGGAAGGAGGTTCTAAATAGGCACTCGACTAGGCCTTGATTTGATTAGCGACATCTCTTTTTTGACGTGGTTTAGCGGAGCTTGAAGTTATATGTCGGTTCTACCTGTATCTGAAAAATCTTCGTTTCAGTATAGAAATAGAATTTATGGAAATACTATCATAGTTCATAGAAGGCGGGAACCGGAGATATGCTTAGTAATGTGGCTTGATACATCACATGATGACTGTCGGGCGACTTCCAAGGTTTCCCATGAACTCTCATCTCAACTTCGATTTCTGCTCCAACGGCTTCGAAACGAGGCCGTGGCTGATAGATATACCGTGTCCCATCTCTCCCAATTACTTACTGCTCAATCCACAGTCATGGCGAACTCACAGCAGGTTGTCAAGCTTCCTCGATTTCTCCTCCAACCCATCGCCTGGAATGCGTCATCGTCGAACGCCTTAAATTTTTCCCTGGTGACTGCCGGCTCTACCCCCAGCCTGTCGCTGAGGTTATATGCTCCCAAAAAGAAACGGCACACTACCCCCGGCCGATCGATACATACATCTCATGCCCCTTCGCATCGAAACCTCCACCCGTCCGTTCGATCACATCTTACAACCTCAACCGCACCACTCCCCTCAAATCCCGCGCATCAAGATATAACCTCCGCTCCTATTAGACACAATGGCGTATACGTCGCCGTATTCAAACCTGCCCGTCGAGCGTTCCACAGTACCCCTGCCAACCAGAGAGACCACCACTTTGATACGTTAAAGATCGTGCAACGGCTCAAGGCGGAAGGATTCAGCGAGGAGCAGGCAGTGGCGTTGATGCGGGTATTGAATGATGTTATTGAAGAGTCGATACAAAATCTGACGCGGACAATGGTTTTGAGGGAGGGTGCGATTATTTCTTTCCTTCCCCTCGTGCGTTCTTTTATGCGATTCCTTAGAGAAGGTCTACTTTAGGCCTTTTTTTAAAAAAATCTGGGATATCATTTCAATATCCCCAAATTCTGACATTTATCCTTCTATTCATTCAGACGTTGAACGCTCGACATACACACAGAAAGTTGATTTCGCCAAACTTCGCTCTGAACTCCTAAACTCCGATTCTACCGAAACGCAACTCACCCGCTCCTCACACGACCGGATCGCTGGCGATCTTGCGAAGCTAACCTCACGACTCCGTGATGAAATTGGGCGCACCCAAGCGTCCGTGCGGCTAGATTTGAATTTAGAAAAAGGCCGGATTCGAGAGGAAGCTAATGGGCAGGAGATGAGGATTAAGGAGACAGAAACGAGGATTGAGCAGGAAGTTGCTGGCCTAAGGGAAAGAGTGGAGGCAGTTAAGTTCTCCACTTTGCAGTGGTTGATGTATGGATATCCTGGCCCCTTATTTCCCCTCTGCTGTGTTATTTTGGTGCTGACCTACGTTTTTTTCCTACTACAGGGGTGTCTGCACTGGTACCGCTGCATTGATTCTTGGTGCTTGGCGTCTGTTGATGTAAAAGCGCATTTCCGGCTACCTAGTCCAACCAGGGCGAGCAATAGAACGGCAACCCAGATTTATATTCCCCTACGCATGATCAGAGGAGCGCACAGACCCTTACTGGCACCAGAGATGGGACAATCCATTCGATCCTAAATCTAGGACATCTCCTTTCAATACCCCCAGAAAGAACACAACACACTTCACGATAAATATTTCCTTTGTTCTCTCTTGTACAATATGATCAATAAACCCGTATTGAAACGAGATGCAATGCAATTGATAAATTCGATGTGCATTTTCCCGCTTTGGGGCTGTACACTTAAGGAAAGAATAAAGCGCGCAGAACTTATTTTGGAATAGCAGTGGCTAATCGAATTGGTCCCCACTATCAGAATCGCTACTGATAAGGATGACATCCCTATTCACAGTTCCAGGACATTCGGTAGTCGCTTTCTGACTTCCAACATCAACACGGCCTGCTCTCCTCTCATGATTTGGCTCACGATTGGTCGTATCCTCTCCACCTTCGCTTTTATCTCTTTCCAGCGAATCACTCAATGTCTTGTCCCTCGCCAATTGTCCATTTATAACCCCCTGGCACCCTTTCAAAAACTGCTCGATCGCAACTAGTGGAACTCCATGCCTCATACAAGTCTGGTCATCCCACGACGAGTGCAAGCCGACCAAAGCCCCATCCGCTTCCCTCAATAGGGGTGCCCCAGAATGGCCCCAGTACGTCCATGCATCGTGTTTCAGGGTCCCAATTTCCGAATTATCCTGCGGGTCCGCGTCTGGTACCATACCCCGAAGAATGCCTTCCGATACCTCAATGAGGTTATAATCTGTCTTCGCCGCAGTCGCTGATTCCAGATCCTCACTGCCCGGCTGGCCGATACATATGATGCGCGTTTTCGCCGCAGGATTTCGGGGACAAAGGCGCACAAACGGAAAAGGACCAATCACAGTATTATTCCCCCCTGCAGCGACGTCCCATTCGATCGCTACGATTTTGAGAAGTGCAATATCCCGCTTCCCATCCCAGACCCGGCATTCGACTTGGACAGCCCGCCCGTCATAAAAGAGCAACCATCGCCTCTTAGATGAGGCTTCGTACTCCTCTTCTGTGTCTCCAAAGCAGTGCGCGCATGTGATAACCCAGCCGGCGGGGTCGATACAGACAGCACTCCCAGCCTCGTGCTGCGCAAAGATCAAGCTGGCCGCAAGCCCGGTGCGGAGATGTGTGCTGGTCAATGATTTTTGAACGTTTCGTGTGTTTGAAGATAGCCGAGCTTGCTTTTTGCGGAGGAGGGTTAGCTCCGCAGGTGAAAGATTTGGTAACCCCGATCCCCGGGGAATGAATTTGTACGCTCCAGCGTGGGTTGATAGGGGGTCGGGGGGTGATGAGAGGGCAGTGGACCTGTTACGCTGTGCTGGCGCAGGGACGGACTGTTTTGTGGATGACCGTAGCTTTCGCCCGGTACTTGGCATGTTGATTTATCGATTGAAGAATACAATGAGGCTTCCCTTTATGACGAGATACAGTCCATATTCCTTTAAGAATATGCAGAATGATTGTAAACAGATATCCTTTTTAGGCAGCACATATATCACATGACTTGGTCACCTGACCATGATCGTCCCTCCAGAGCTGTGGTTTATTTCGACATCAACCTTACCAATTCAATCCACGAACTTCAAAATGTTGAAGTCAGGATATGCTTGAGTATTTATGCGGCATTGGTCATGTGGTTGAATACCTATCAAACTCCAACCTTGCATTCGAGGGCATGTATTGACAGCCCCTGACCCTGGATGCTCCTTCTACTTTGATACCGATGGATGTTGACCCGCTCGTTGATAAACCGATCAAATATCCGTGTGTCGCTTCAAGTATTCTATCATGGATGCAAAGGACTGTATTATTCAATTCGAAGGTGATGTGGAACGGCGGGATATCTCAAAACGCGGCCATATCGATCAGCAGATTCCAAGGGAACGCTCTTATCGTACAGTTATGATCTTTATCTTTGCTCTATTGGCCGCATTGTTATTCGCCTTCGCCAGGTCTCCTTATTTGCCAACGATAAAGCGGACACTTCAGCAAGATGGCAACCAACTTCGCTGCTTTCAGGTACACAAGCCTATTACCAACGTACCAGATGAAGAGAAGAGAGACGGATGCAACTTGGAAATCCTGTTGATGAGGCATGAGTTTGGATTCAGCTATGGCCATCCATTTGTTGGTAAGACTGGCTCGAAATCCCATTTGAACAAATGTGTGTTACGTATCCTTTTGATTAATGTCAATAAAAAGGGAACTACGTACCTCCACCATGCGACTTCGACACTGTGATTATGAACCTTACTGTTACATCCAAGGGTCGCCAATTTGATAGATTGGCGCTGATGTTTCTCGGCGACACTGAAGTCTTTCGAACCTCAACGGCTGAACCAACCGCGAATGGCATTATTTGGACCTATATTAAAGACATATCCATGTACAAGGCGCTATGGGCGGAACCTCAAAAGCTTATTTTTGACCTTGGGAACCTTATCAATGATATATACACTGGGCCCTTCGATGTGACCCTAACCGCCACATTTTCTTTGGGATTCAATGGAGTCAGAACCGCGGATGTTATTCTCCCCATATCTGCGCAGCGCTCGGCAGCGGGCTCCCCAAGCGCGTTTAGTCTTCCTAAAGATAATGCTACTGTGGCACATATTATTCCGGATACTACTTCTCGAGCCATTGTATCTATATCTGCATGCGGCCAGTCGACCGAAGAATTTTGGTTCTCAAACGTACTCTCCTCCGATATCAATACGTTTAATGAAACCACAGGCCCACTCTATGGATACTCTCCCTTCCGTGAGGTCCAGCTTTTCATTGATGACCAGTTGGCTGGAGTGGTGTGGCCATTCCCGATTATATTTACCGGCGGTATCGCGCCTGGCTTCTGGAGACCGATGGTTGGGATCGATGCTTTTGATCTCCGCGAGCCGGAGATTGATATCTCTCCGTTTCTGCCTGTTCTGACAGACGGGCGCGCTCATTCGTTTCGGATTAATGTTGTTGGCCTGGGGGACCCGAAAGATGACGGAACAGCGGAAGTTTCGAATCAAGTCGGGTCTTACTGGGTAGTGACTGGGAAAGTCTTCGTTTATCTTGATAAAGAACCGACCGTTGGCTCGGCAGGTATTCTAGACAGGCGGATTTCGCCCACTATCTCCACAGACTTTAGCTCCAATATCCTGCATGAATGGGTGCAGAGCCCTGAGACGGGCGCAAACGAGACCCTATCATATAGCATCCGCGTGTCCCGGTCACTTACTGTATCCTCCCGTTCCTCAGAATGGAGCCAGAAGCTCACATTCTCCAATGCCGGATCGCTCTCCGGCCAGGGTGTAGCCCAGGTTAACGAACAGCACACATACTCCACATCCACCGCATCTGCCTTAAACGACGACGGCGAAAGAATCACTGTCAGCGAAACAACAAGCTACTACCCACTAGATGTTTTCTCGGAATATAACAACACCAGCTCAGGCGGTTTGGAAATCGAAGCATCATTATCCCGCGGCTTGCATTACACGTTCTACAGCGACGACATTGACATTTATTCACCGTATACCCTAACATCTGGCCCCCTGAAATTCGACGCGACACAAGCTGGCGAAGCGACTTATGTGTCAGCAGCTAATCGATCGTTTTCTACGGGGGATACCACGGAGTATTTTGAGGAGGACTCGAGGGGGGCCTTATTCACCACTCGTGTCCGGACGGTTAATGGGAGTGTTGTTGGGGGAGATGGAACTCTACCTGCTTTTAACCCGTTGGAGACTCAGGAGGTAGCCCTTGGTAGAGACAGTGTGCGAGCTATTCTTGGAAGAGGGCCGGGGGATAGTAGGCCTTGAATTGTTTGGGGAGGGGTGGTAGATGTGGATTTTCGGGGAAACTGGGATGGGTCCGTGTTGAAGAGTACTAATAGATATATATATAATTTTCTCTTTCTGATGATGTCCGCTGCTAGTTCGTAATTATCCCACTCCCAATTCGTTACGACGCTGCCTTTATGTGATAAACCCAGCAAATTACGTAGTTTCTTCCGGCCTGTATAGAGTAGGGATAATATGGCTCTGGGAATGAAGGAAGTGAGAGATCATTGGTAGCAGTTGATTAGCCCTAATCTGGCAGATGGAGTTAGGGTTAGGGCAAGCTTTGTTCAGGGGCTGATTAAATATACTTCCCCCGCAGTTTTTCTTCGCGTCCTCGGAACAAGAAAATAGCGCCAGTTCTCTCCAGCCTGATTTACATGGCAAAATGCAATCGAAACTTAAAGGTACTAATATTCCACAACAAGAATCTCACCACTTTCGGAAAAGAGCCGAAGGGCCGAGCGGTAATTTGGCTCGTTTATTGGCATGCTGACAAATAAATGGCTTGGACTACCTATTCTCAGGCAGGCCTTCTGCCTCTTTACTCCGGGGGATGATGGCGATATCAAGGTCACGGTCTTTTCCTCCAACTCCAAAGGACTAAGAACTGGCTGGGCAGGCGAACATGGCTCGTCTTACTTCGCGAGTGGGCCGGCGCTTTGACGTAAAAATAGTTTCAATGGGCCCTGTTCTTCAGTGAATGGAAAATCAAGATATTTCTTGAATCTTCCCACTTTATTCAATGCCACAATTGGGTCAGGCTTCCTCGATGAGGATCCGGCCACCGACGTGCTCGGATTCGGCTTCAAGTCCACCAGCTCACCGGACACTCTCCTCCCGCATGCCGTTGCAGACCAATAGCGGGCCACGAACACGGATCTGGGGCTTAGCTCCGCAGTCAAAACTCCGGGGGTGGATCTTGGTTAGTTAACTTAGTTCAAGAATCAAACCCCGCCAGGAGAAGACCATCGAGCTACCAGCTTCCTCCAAGAACAGACAACAGTCCCAATCCCTTCAACCCAGTGTACATTTCGAGACCCCAACGCCCATCATGGAAACAGTCGCCCTTCCACCAGAGCAGCCTCGAACCACCCGGAGAAAGAGGAAGTCCGTCGATGAGGAAGAGGGTCTGGGTCTTCCTGCCGCGAAGAAGAAGCCAGTGCAACGGAGAGCCTCGGCAGCTTGCCGAAGCTGTCGTGCTCGAAAGGTTCGCTGCGATGTTCTCCTGAAAAGCACTCCGTGCACCAACTGCCGGCTGGATGGGTCAGAGTGTGTTATTGCTGAGAGTAAACGGACGAAATTTGCTCGTGCGGCTAATGGCGCGACATTTCGTATCGATGGGCAGGAGAAGGATGGGGAGGGGGGGAGTAAGGACGTCGCACAGACTAAACAGGCGCCGATTAAAGAGGTTATAGAGTGTTCGAGAAGTCACAGTGTTGAGAGAAGTAATGGTGAGCTCGGTATTTTGTTCGGCCTATTTTCCTCTGCCTACTTCCCATCGTAAATGACTATGATGAGAGGAGTAGCTAATTATGTTCTGCGATAAATTCCAGAGTCCGATAACAGCGATTACGAAATTCAACAACAGACGACATCTGAGCCAGTGATTGTGCATGATATGGTTCTCAACAACATGGTCACTATCATGCATCAGCTATTCGGGCCATCCCCAAACATGGGTAAAACCCACGCCCAATTGGAACTACCGAGATATATCAAAGAATTTCCGCCGCACGTGGAAGCCGACGACATCGATTACCTTCAAGCCAAGGGGGCACTCAAAATCCCCCATTTTGCACTCCGAAACGAGCTTCTCAAGTGCTTCGTGAACTACGTTTATGTCTACATGCCATTGCTTGATCTTGGTGATTTTTTGCAGACTATTTCCGAGAATAATGGGCAGAGGCGAACCAGTTTGTTGCTTTTCCAGGCAGTCATGTTTGCGGGGACTGCTTTTGTGGATTTGAAGCATTTGCGCATGGCTGGATATCAGTCTAGAAAGGCAGCGCGGAAGACATTCTACAAAAGAGCAAGGGTAGGGCGCAGTTGATTACTAGGGTATCTGAAATGAAACTAATAAGGTCACCTATAGGCGCTCTATGACCTCGATTACGAAGAAGACCGAATAACCATCATCCAATCTTTGCTTCTCATGAGCTACTGGTTCGAGACACCCAATGACCAGAAGGATAACTGGCACTGGGTTGGCATCAGTTTATCATTAGCCCGACTCCACGGATTGCATCTCAATATAACAACCGCAGGCATAGATACTGCAACACAGCGTATCTGGAGACGCATTTGGTGGTGCCTATATATCCGGGATAAACTGATCGCCCTGGGCATGAGGCGGCCTACCAGAATCACAGATGGGGAGTATGATCTTCCCATTGCCAACTTGAACGATTTCGAATTTTTCGAATTTCCAGCCCATCTACGGCAAATAGTGGGCAATTGTGAGGTGTTGAGCAATCCCACCTATCAACGAGAATTTGCTCTCCTATATATCGAAAAAGTTAAGCTCTGTCGCCATCTCCACCATGTGCTCTCAGTGCAATATCATACACCCCAGCATGACATTAATGTAACGCCAACATCGAGGATGGAACTTATACCGAAACGAGAAGTCGCAGAAATATCCCAAGTTCGTCATTACGATGATGCTCTCGACAAATGGTTCGCGAACACTCCCCAAGAAACAAAATACTCCCCCAGATTTGGCAGCGAGTTATCTGAAGGCGAAGAAGTGCTACATACTCACCGCGCAATGCTCAAATTAACCTACCTATCGACTCGCAGCACTCTCCACCTCCCCCAAATCCTCCGTGCGCTACCAAACAAACTCCCCCCCGATCTCCACCTCAACTCCCTCAAAAAGGTCCGACAAACCGCCGCCGAAATCACAGATATCGCCCAAGATCTCCACCGTCTAAACCTAACCCGCTACCTCCCAGCATACGGCACGACCCCTCTCCTCTCCGCCGTCGCCACCCACGCCATCGACATCACCTCCCACGACCCCACAATCAAACTAAACAGCCTAAACCGACTGCACCAATGCCTGCAAACCCTCCTCCGGCTCAAGGAGATCTACTCAGCAGCGGACGTCGTCACCAGCGCCCTGGAGAAGATCATGAGCGAGGTGGGCGTGCAGTTATACACGTACAAGCCATGGGCCACCACGCAGCAGGGCGATGCGCAGACTCAACTGTTGCCGGATAATGATCTAGCCAGTCGGGTGCGGGGCTGTTATAGTAACAGGGTTTCGCCAAAGGCGAGTCCGCCCAGTTTGATTGTTTTGGATTCGATGGCGGATAGTCCGAGCGTGAAGGATGAGGGGTATTCGACGTCTGAGCAGGAGAATGAACATGGGGTGGAGAATGTGCATGTGGATGTGGATGCGGGTGTGGGTGTGGATACGGCCGGGGATGTTGATGAGCGCTCTAGTATTGCGCATAATAGTCCAAGCGGGAATGATAATGAGAGTACCAATGTCTCTGAGACGACAACTGACCAATCGAAGTCACCGCAAGATAATAATATCTTAGATCCCGCGGATACTGCGAGTCCGCAAAGTCAGTCCAAACCCCCGCCATCCACCACCAACCCCAACCCCGATTCCTCGCGAGCTCAATCTCCGGACAATACAAGTACGATATCGCTCGGTATTAATGAGGGGATGGGAGAAGGTTTCGACAGGATGCTTGAAGAGTTTGTCGCGAGTACGAGATGCTTGAGTTGGGATTTGAGTTGATTTTTTTTTTTTTTTTTTTGGAAGTTGGGGGGGGGGGGGGGGGGGGGGGATGGATATGATCGGAATTTTGGGCTGGAGATGGATGGAATAGTTATGAATGACCAATGAATGAATTGATGAATGATGAATGAAACAAATCAATGGAAACCACAAATGAATAAATTGAAGAAATACTTCCTTTTTTTTCTGACCGACCGGGGCATGTTCAGTCTTAGTAGTTATCTTCCTCCTTGTTACTAATTACAGACGAATGCATAATTTATCCAGTTTGTTTATTTATCAAGAAGAAGAAAAAATGAAAATTTGCCCAGGCAAGAAATACAATCAGGATATAACCTTTTTTCTTTTCTATCTCTCTATTTTGTTATTGAGAGAACAGTGCAGTGTTCTTCTTCAATACATATATATATACATCATATCCCATCTTCAAAACCCTGCCTACACCATGAAATGCACAACTGACGAACCTCATCACCTTCTCCATCCACGAGGAGACTTCTAAAAAAAAAAAAAGAACCAGAACCAGGATGCTCTCTCTATCTTGCCAGGCTTTACCCCCACCAAACCAACTCGGCCGCAGGAGGGTATTAGAAAACTTTGAGAGGAGTGGGGAAATTAAAATGGAAAAAGGCTGAATGAACATGAGAGGAGCGCTCAGAGGGGGGATTGTTTGTACCCAAGCATGAATAATAACAGTGAAAGGTCATTAGGAGTTGGGGAAAAAAGAAACAGAACTAACCAAGCGCAAAAGCGATGTCTTTATATGCAAAACCGGAAAAGAAAAAAAAAGCATTATAAACATGCTACAAATAATAAAATGGAAAAGTAAAGAGAAAAACCCATCTATGCAGCCATTCCATCAATTTTCTTCCCCTTGACGCTCTTCCACTCGATACCAAGCGCTCCAATAACCCCCAACGACGACATGGCGATGGATGCATACCACGTATTTGTCAAAGCGGTATTGTATAGAGTCTGGACAGCCTCGAGGAATTGTTCTGGGATCACTCTCTGGAGAGAAGTAGCACCCTGTGTTAGAACAATTGTTGGATCCACGGTTGGTGCAGCAGCCGCCATGCCGCTGACGAGTTTGTTCGTGAAGATATTCTGGGCGACTGAGACGAAAAGCGCGCCGCCAAACATCTGGGTAAACATGACAATGACAGTTCCGATGGCGACATCTTCGAGGGGGAGCACGACCTGCACCGTGAGAAGTGGCAGCTGCATGCCCAGTCCAATACCGGCCCCGTAGAGGACTTGATATCCAATCCATGCTGGATGACCCGTGTTGGTTGAAAATGTTGTGAGCAGGCCAGCCCCGACGGCCGCAAATATGGTCGAGAGGAAGTAAAATGGCGTGTAGTATCCAATCGTAGTTATGGTGGTGCCACCGATGAGGGAGAAGATCACAAGAGACAAAACCATGGGAATAGTCATGATACCTGACTTGGTCGCGGAGACGCCCTTGATTGCCTGGAACCATATAGGAAGGTAAAATACCAGAATGAAGAATGATGCGCCGAGGAAGAACGAGAAGAGAGCGCTAAACGCGACGCTCCGTTGCTTGAGAATATGTGGTGGGACAGTTGCTTTTTCTCCCCTCCATATTTGGATAGCCACAAAGGCGGCCATAAGGAGGGCAAAGAGGACGAAAAGAACAATAATGCGCGCGTTGTTCCATGGGTATTTGGAGCCTCCCCACTGAAGGGCGAGGAGCAAACAGATAACGCCGGGCATAAATGTCACGGTTCCCAGCGGGTCCAATTGATCGATTTGAGCTTTCCAAGATTTCGGGGCACTTAATTTCTGTTTCGGGGACTTCAGGAACCAGCCAACGCCCAGAACTGTAACAGCGCCAAGTGGAAGGTTGATGTAAAAGCACCATCTCCAGGAAACATGGTCGGTAAAGGCACCACCCATCAACGGTCCAGCAACCGACGCGATACCGTACATGGAGCCAAACATACCATTATCTGTTTTATACGTTAGCTTGTAGAAACAAATACCAATCAATGAGGTAAAACATACAAATTGGACGTTGTTCCAAGGGAATGGAATAAGCGATAATGACCATAGCTCCAGCAAAAATACCCGCTGCACCCATGCCGGCAACAGCGCGACCGATAATCAAGGCTTCCGAACTTGGTGCGGCACCACAAACAGTTGATCCAATCTCAAAGACAATAATCGCGCCCAGGAAGACCCATTTGACCGGATAGAAGGTGTACATTTTTCCGAAAATTAATTGAAAGGCGCAGGTGGTTAGCAAGTAGGAGCTTCCATACCAGCCTATGTCGTCAAGAGCCTTGAAATGGTCCGAAATCTTTGGGATGGCAGTTGCTATAATAGTATTATCCTAGATTAAAGAATTGTATCAGTTACCCGCCTGCCCTCTATGTTCGTAGAAATATAAAGACGTACCAATGCGACAAGTAGGACGGCAAAGCATAAGCCAAGGATAACAATCACGAGCGGCAAGCCACTGAGATAAACCAGCTCATCATTATCCTGCTCCGCTTTTGAGGATTCTGCCTCTGGCGCCTCAGGGACAGCTTTCTCGGCCGTGTCTACCGATAATTGCGAATTCGTGGTTACATCCTGTGCGGGATCTGTACCCTTCTCTGATCCAACAACTGAAGCGGCATTGCTAGGAACCACGGTGGTTGCACGAGACACAGGTAACTCTCCTGGAGGGCCGTCGGGTTTGCCAGAGAAAAGCGTATTCAGGGATTTCATCGCGGGATGGATGAGAAGTGTCGGAGGCCAAACCTATGAAGACAAAAACGGAGTTGGCACACGACCGGGACCTACTCTACTGGTAGAGCGCGCGGTTGAATGAAGAAGCGTAGGGATGAACTGAGCAGTGGTAATTCTTCTTGGTACGTTATTGATGCGAAGTCATGAGAGAGATTGGTTCTCAATGCAGCGAATGCCAAGATGGGGCCAGCAATATGGAGGGAGGCAGATTGCATGAAAGAAAGATAACAAAATGTAATAATAATATCTCCCCAGAAGAGCTCGGGGACCAAATATATAGTTGATAAGAAAAGAAAAGAATGGCACATCCAGCTGGAAATTTTCCCAACGGAGCGGAAAATTAGTTTTCGGAACCGGGACAACTTTCAAGTCGAAGCAAGACCCGATCGTCCGGGCTAAGGCCAAGGGCCGTGCTCCGATATTTTAGGCATCGAAATTTCTCGTGTTACAGCTCGCTTCCAGAACACAAGCTTCACTCCCAGCTTCCAAGGGGCTGCCAAACAGTGACGCAAGTCCCCTGAGGCCGGCGGCATAAGGCACGCGAAGAACTGCCTGAGGCCTCACTAGCATCTGCAGTTGGCAGGGCTTGTTGACTCACCGGTCAGCATGGTCCTGCAAACAAACAGCCGCCCAGTAGCTTATTTCGAGGACGCAAGAAACAAAGGTTTGAAAATAAACATGGGTCAGTATCCGATGCTCCGTGGCTGAACTTGGATATGTCATGCTGCCTGCCTTGAAACGAGTCAGAAGTTTGGGTTTTATTGTTCTCACGCAGCATTGGATAAACATTGAGGCCTTGGCCATTGAGATTGTTTGACGGGCGTAAGAAGTTTGGAAGCGAGAGCGTGGTCGGGCATTCCGTCCCAAACAGTGAACACTGAACAGGCTCGTATCTTCCTCTTGGCATGCCAGCCAGCGCTAAGAGGAAGGATCCTTCCATACAGGCAACAATATTCGTCCAGCCTGTGAGCCCTCGTAAAATCAAAATCAACGTCCAGGACTAAAGGGAGCGCTCTTTGATATCACATTGAGGCTGGAGGACGTCGTGCAAGGCGATCTCCATGCTTTGTTGATGGATGGAGGTCAAAATAGAATTAAAGATGGGGAAAAACCACGGGCCGGGTGGGGTTTGGTTACATAATCCAGCCTGGCTCCACTTGCCAGGGCCAGCCAATAAGAACTCCCCATTGAATACAGTGGTACTCGTAATACCGATCTCCGCGATACATACATACAGCACCACGTTCCGAAATCTTCCTTCCGCCTGCATCAAACATGTCTAACCATCGCATGGCAGCCCGTGGCAGGTTGGCAGCACATGGCAGCGCCTGGTCATGTGTAGTTGCACAATTCCGATATTTTCCTTCCCTCCAGCAGTGTCGGTCGGTCGTGATGTGCCGATTATCTCCGCCCCGACAAGTGGCTGGTCCCCCGGTGTTCTGGCCCATCAAAACCCCAAAAGGGCAAACGGAGGGCGCCTGGCTGAGAAAATCTTATCTTCACCGTCATCTCGCGGTGTCTGATGACATCAATACCAGTATATCACTATTATTATCACCTGTTGCAGTGAAAGGTTACAACTGCAGCCACTTTCCACAGCCGCCCTGCTTGGGATCCTCATATCAATCGGGACCAGATAAAGCAGAAAGACCGCTGGGACATTCAAAAGACGCCGAAACCCATCGCTTTTCGGATCACCAACCAACCACCAATAACAGTATTCCGGGAGGGCTCCATTCCCGTCTCCGGTATTTCTTACTTCGGCCTAAACAGCTCTGATATACCCGCAAACCCCATGAGCCGGAATTTGAGAAGAGAAACTCAGGTTCAATTCTTCCCCAACCAATATCACAATAAAATATCTATTTGATACATCCAAGCGAAGAAGCATCGGCAATGCGCCCCAAGATCCAACAGACAGACCCACAGCGGGCTTAGCCACTTTTTTGTGGGGAAGACATTCTCCCGAACCCGGAGGCCCAAGTCGCCGACATGCCGACATTTTTGTTTTCTCGTCATTAGCTTCTAGGAATTTCTCATATCTGGTCTGGAGTTTATGCTTCAAAAATATCTTCACATGGTGGCATATGAGAAGAGAAAACATGCTGACGGCGATCTCAATCGCACACCCATTCCAAATAGACATCAGCACGATGAGCCGCCGGGAAACAAAAAATTTCATTAGGTATATAAAAATAGCAACGCGATGTCAATTGACAATCACAATAGGGACCTAACCAGCCCACCCGCCCGCAAAGCCCACAATACAAAAAAAAAAGACCCACTCCACGTCATAACCCCAGACACCACCCTACGACACAGCAGACCTCAACACCCTCGCCGCCAACTCACTCAACAACTTGGCCTTATCCTCCCGCGGCAGTTCTTGAAAAACCTCATAAACACTCTTCCCCCTCGCATCCCGCACAGCACCCAGCCGATTACCCGCAACCGCACCCGCCAACGCGCCCGCAAAATTCGCAACAATAAACCCCAGCGCACCACCACTCACCCCACCTACAATGGACCAGAACTTGCCCGTTGGCCGACTGCCACCATCCACGTCCTCCGACAGCCCTTCCTCGCGGAGCATTTCTTCAAAGATGGAGCCGAACTGGTCGGATGCGAAGGTTGAGGAGGCGGTCTCTGGGCGCGGGGGAGGAGGGGAGGGCCGCGAGGCTCGTCGTTGGCGGTCATATTGGCTGCGCCGGGTTGGGTCGGAGAGGACGTAGTAGGCTTCGTTTACCTGTTTGAATGTCTCTTCGCGGGCGGCGCGTTCGGGGGAGGTCGTGGCGACACGGTCAGGGTGGGATTTTAGAGCGGCGCTGTGTTGGGGAGTTTTAGTTGGTTCTGGGCAGAGGGGTTGTATCTTCAACTGGAATCAGAACGGACCGTTTGTAGGCCAGGCGGATTTGCTGTTCCGTGGCGGAGGGGTCTATTTCTAGGATTTTATCTTGGGATAGGATATTGTGGTAAGTCATAGGCATAGGTAAGTAATATCCTTTAGCGATGAAGCTTACAATAATCTAACGAGGAATCTGTATACCCATTAGCTTTGCATCCGTAAACCTTCTGCACTTGGAGATCGAACGCAATGCATACCTGCCATGGTGAATATTTTGCCGCCTGCGATGCGCAGTGCGAAGGACTGTAGGTGAAATCAACAGAAAACGAGTGAAACAAAATATGAAATCCTAGATATCTTAGCCACACTATCAAATAAGTATGTTAGATGTCATATCAAGTCGATTATTTCTCCCGACGAGTTGATTTCTGGTTGTTGTCGAGCTGCCTTGAACCGATGACGTTATGCCTGGAATGACACGTGCAAACCTTATCCAGACCTCTCATCACGTGACGTCTTTCTTGGCACGGGCCAAAAATAGGCCATTCCCAACGCGGTAAAGCGCCCTCCAGCCTCCCGCGGCTCCTCCTCCCAGCCACCCATGGCTCGTCTGCGGGAAGCCAAAGACATTGAACGAACTGAACAACAATAGGGGCAGACTTGCGCAAACTGCTGTCCCGCAATTGACCTCCATCTCTCCTCCATCTCATCAACCAATTGACATCGTGGGCATAAAAACCAACCACACAGTCCACGACACGTTGTCTAGCCTTTCTTTCCAAACCCGAGCTCCCACGGCGGGTCTTTTGGGCTCTCTATCCACTTAACAGCCATCAACGATTTCAGTCCAGACTGGAGCCAACAGCACCTGGGCAGCAACTCTTCGCAGTGCAGGCTTTCCTACATCTCCCAGCCAATTAACCCGCACCCCCGCAGCTCCAATCGCATCCATACATACCACACACGTACAGACAAACGAACCACCCCACCAGCAATGAGCTGGCTCTACCCCTTCGCCCGCAGCAGCCACAGCAGCAGCAAACGCCGCCGCAGTCGAGACCGACACTCCTCCTCCTCCCACCACTCCCACTCCCACTCGCACTCCCACTCACGGCACGGACGCAGCAGCCCCAGCCCCTCCCTCTTCAGCCTCAGCGGGTACGCGAACAACCGCTCAACAGCCTCCTCAATCTTCTCCCTTGGCTCCTCCTCATCCTCCTCGCGCCGCGCCAAGCCCCGCTCGGGCTTTATTTCGCGCATGGTACGGCGCATACGACGCCTGTTCCGCGATATCATGCACTATGCCAAGAAACATCCGATGAAGGTGTTTGTGATGGTTATTATGCCGCTGATTACGGGCGGGGTGTTGCAGAAGATGCTTGGGGTGGTGGGGATTAGGTTGCCGCCGTCGTTGGGGGGGTTGAAGGGGGGGCAGAGTAAGGGGGGGAGGAGTGGTGGGGGGATTGGAGATTTGATGGGGGGTGGAGGGGGAGGGATTGGGGACAGTGTGGGGGGGTTGGTGTCGTTGGCGAAGATGTTTGTGTGAGGGGTCCGGGTGGAATCCGGGACAACGGGACGGAATGGAACCGCGGGGTTCTTCCCACTATTAGGGCTCTGCTAGATGGTCCCGCCATAGCGGGATGGGGCCTGGTGAGGATTTGGTTGGGCCAATTGGGCTATAAACATGCTGAAACACCCTCACCCAAAGATCTGGAAACCAGTCCGTGCGACACGAAGGATGTTGTTATTTTTCATTTTGTTGCTATTTATTTTTCCTTTATCATGTTCTGCTCTGTTCTGATTTTTCTATGGATGGATTGATGCGCTTGATACGATATCACGAAAAGGAATGTCAAAACGAAACAATAAGGGGAAACGAACAGGGACGGACAACTCGAAAATCTCCAATTGCAGCGCGAACGGAATGAAATATTGATAGACGCTTGCTTGGCTTGATCAATTTATCTTATCCTTTTGATATACCCTATGATACAACGATACCGGTGGAATTTTTTTGAAATTTGGATTTGGATTTTATGTTATGTTATGTTATGCTACACTATGCCCATGTTATTATTTCTATTTCTGCTTGCTTGTTCTGTTGTATGTACCTGACACCCCCCCCCCCCCCCCCCCCCCCAAAGGAAGAGGTGAGTGGCTAATGGACGTAGCAGAAAAAATAGACAAATTTTTTCTT
>JANTQI010000007.1:217315-310023 GCA_032988985.1 Emmonsiellopsis sp. PD_5
TTGGTTTTGTTTTTTTTTTTTGTTTTTTTTTTTCACCCTCCCCCCCTTTTTTTTTTTTTTTTTTTTGTTTTTTTTTTTTTTTTTTTTCCCCCCCCCCCCCCCCCCCCCCACACACAGAGAGAGAGAGTATTTAGAATATATATATACCAAATAAACTAGACCTATTTGTTACTTTTCAGTCCCTCATCCGGACATTATCATATGTCATCCTCCCTTTCCTTTGTCAGCTTAGCTGATACAGATAGCATAGTCCATACCACGGCTAGCTACATAGTCACAATATCAGTACGATGCATGCTCCTTATCCGGCCGGACATGCAGGCAGGCGCCCGATGAAAGCGAGGAAATTGATTCGGTTGTCTGCATCATCGCTGGGGATGATCGGGGTAGGGAGGTCGGGAGGTGGGTAGGTAGGTTGCCGCGTTGTGCGGCGTTGGGGGTTGATTGGTCTTGGTGTCGGTTTGTGTCTGCGTCTGTGCCTGTGTCTGTGTCTGTAGGGAAGAGATGGGAAAGGGGGAGGCGGGGTTGGGGGTAGATGGTTTGGATATGGGTGGGGGAATAGGAGGATGGGGGTGTGGTGGATGGGTAAGCAAGGTGGTTTAAGTTATTTATGCAAGAGGATAAGGAGATGGTAAGTTAGGAATGAAGGTCTTATCGTTAGTTAACTGGTAGAAATAGACCAACTGGTAGAAATACGGGACCAAGGTAGATAGATATATGGAAGAAGTGTAAATTTATATTTAGATACCTGCGTGTATAGTTTGGCGGTACATACATACTATACAAAATATCTTTTTTGTTTAAAAACGTTGTATATGGAGAAAGGAAGAAGGAAGGAAGGGAAGAGGATGAGGAGGAGGAAGAGGAAGAAATAATCAAACAACCCGCTGAGATCAATTGTAAAGAACACAATCGTCAAATCAGATCAGATCAAATCAAATCAAATCAACCCCTCTTCCCCCGTCTTCTCGATCCCGAACCACCACCCCTCTTCTTCCCTCCCTTTACCCGCTCCTCACTATCAACATCAGCATCAACATCCACCTCTCCAGCCTCCTCCACCACCTCCTCTTCAACTTCCTGTGGCCCACCGCCAACAACCCGCCCAACAGTCCTCGTCCAAACCCAAACCGGAAACCTAAACGCAAACGTATCCCGCACCCCAGGCCTCCGAATCTCCTCGATATCAAGCAAAAACTCCTCCTTCTCCCCCTCCTCATTCTCCTCTTCCAAAAACACATTCCCCACCGCATCAACAATCAGAATCTTGCCATTCTCCGCCATCACCCGCTTGCGATCCCCGCTGGAACCAATCACGGCTGCTGGCTCCCCCGTGGGCGTCGATGTGCCGGATGACCGCTTGCCGGCCTTCTTGCTATCCTTGCGGTTTTCCTTGTCCATCATGCGCTTCTGGCGGCGGTTCATGGGCCCAGCAGCAGCGCCTTCACCTGAAGATTCCGCAGGGGAGGCGTTCCCATTGCCAGCGGAACTACCGCTGGTATCACCCAGAGGAGAGATGCCACGGATACCCAGCTCATCGCCCCACGCAGCGCGTCTGGCATGGCGGATATACCGATCCACAAAGCCGCGCTGCTGCTTCCAGCCCAGCACCAAGGCACCGTAATGAGCCGCGCCGCCAAAGGCGATGAACAGACCGACCATCACGGTTCCTAACCCGGGGCGGAAGCGGGAGTAGTAGTATCCCGTCCCCTTCCACTTGGGGAAGCCATTGTGTAGGAAGTGATCGTAGCGCTGGCGCTCGGGACCCTTGAGGATGTTGTAGACGACACCGAGGCGGGCGAAGCGGTCTGTGGCGAGCTTGACGGCGTGGGCGATTTCTCGGTCCGTGGGGCCCTTGGAGACGTGCACGCCTGGTTTCTTGGATTTGGATTTGGATTTTGTGGTTGCGTGGGAGGCGACGAAGGCGCGTTTGGCTTTGTCTGGGTGGATCTGTTTGGACTTTTTGCGGAAGACTTTGAGGAGGTCGGCTTGGGAGACGGTGGGTTTTACGCTGAGGAAGTCTGTGATGGTTAGTGGGGATGTCTATGTGTCATATGAAATTGTCCATTGGGTGTCATATCTATGTGCATTGGGTGTTGTGTTTGGGGAGTTGCATATTTGGCTTCAAGATGGGAGGTACTCACCGTAGAACGTAACATTGGCGCCCTCATACTGCTGCACCTCATCATTCAGGCGGAATATCTCATGGTCTGTCCGCAATTAATTACCAATCAGTCAGCATGTATTCTCTAATGTATGTCTTGTAGGGTGTGTGGGTGTGGGGGACGGGGCCGACCTTCTTTGCTCCACGCAGCCACCAGCACCACCAGCACCGACAGCAGCAGCAGGAATCTTGCCAACGACTGCCTCATTTTGGGCGAGCAAGAGAGGAGGCACAGACAAGAAAAGTAAAGTTGGCGCCCAACGAGGCGGGGGGCCGGTAAGGGGAGGCGAACAAAGCGGGATGTGTAGTTTGTCAGAGAAGAAGAAAGTTTTGTTTTTCTGTCCTTGTCTTTTTCTTTTTTTCTTTCTCTGCAGCTATTCTTATCCACTTGGGCGAGTTTCAAGGGCCAACGTGGACCAATCAAGCGCATCCAGGGCGTGTTGCTCGCAGGGAACAGAGAAGACGGAGGACAGCAACGACAAACAAAAGAACGGCCGGTGTAGGGGTGGGCGGGCACAGTATGTGAATCTGCAGGGCTGGAGCTGTACACACGCGGGAACAGCGCAGAGCCAGATGCAGTTGTATTTAAAGCGCAGACTGTCCTGCTTTTCTTTCTTTCTTCTCTTCTGTTTTGTTTATGAATTGTCCCCTTCTACGCTGTCCGGATATCTAGTTGCTGCATTGCGGCGTGGAGGACTGAGGACTATGGGGGAACCTTGGGACGTTGGGCAGCCTCACTCCTAGAGAGCTGCTGGGGCAGTTGTGCTGGGCCCCGCGAGTCTCTGCCCGGGGCCCTCTCACATTGTGGACAGTCCATCTTGTCCAAAATACAGCCAATCTATTCTTCTAACTTCTAACTCCAAACTCCCCTTATTATTCTCTTGTTTTGTTCTTGATATTCGATCTGTTCAAACCAGCCTCACGCTAAACCCAATTGGCCCCTAAAAGTCCACGTGACCCGCTGCCCCTTTCTGCTGAGTCAGCGGCCCAATCCGGCCTAGCGTCGAGGAACAGCGGCCGAGTTTCCCGATTCGGCAGTCACGAGAGACCAGGTTGCGGCTTCGACATTTCTGACTTCAACTTTGCTCTCGATCTCTCTCGACAACATCCATCCTGGCACTGATATCCGTTGGCACTTGTCTTGCTGAGCTGCGCACTCCTCACAGCCACTAAAGGTACGTGGCTCCTCTGCGGGCTGCCCGTTTTAAAGCCACGTCTTATCCAGGCGCTGCCTGCGGATCGCCAACTTTTTTTGCTGACAGTGTATCTACTCAAGAACCGCTAGAATAACCCTGTTTCTCGACCTCCCACTACCCAAGAAACACTCTTCTCAGTGTCTGCTACCCTTGCAATCCACCAAAAATGGCCCGTCTACAGATCCCGCTCGATGCCCTGACCTCCCGGTTTAGCCTGGGAGACAGATTTGCCAGTGTCCGCTCGCAATCCATCTCTTCCCGCTTCGCCAACCTCAAGCCCATCTCCGAATTTCTCGATATCAAGAGAGTATCCAAGCCCGCCAATTTCAGCGAGATCCAAAGCCGCGTCAACTACAACCTCAGCTACTTCTCCAGTAACTATGCCGTCGTCTTTGTCATGCTCAGCATCTACAGCCTCCTCACAAACCTCACTCTCTTATTCGTCATTATCCTAGCTATTGGTGGCACATACGGCATTGGCAAGCTGGAAGGTCGCGACTTGGACATTGGTGTGTTCCGCGCAACGAGCTCGCAGTTATACACTGGTCTGCTCGTCGTCTGCATACCACTGGGATTGTGGGCATCCCCAATTGGCACTGCACTGTGGCTCATTGGCGCCACCGGTGTCACAGTTCTGGGCCACGCTTCGTTCATGGACAAACCAATCGAGGATGCTTTTTCAGAGGAGGCGGTCTAGATGGTCGGCCGCGAACTCCTTACGATTCGCCCCAATGGGGAAGACCATCAGGGGCACGAGTGGGGAGATCCAACAAAGGGGGGTGGGTGAGACAGCTGGAAGATTCTGTCAGGGTGGAGGAGCTGGATAGCGATGATTACGATAATGACGAGGGCGTACCGCTGCATCCGTATATGGATCAACGGTTTATGGGCACAGAATATAATCCACGTGCACGACGAAAAGGAAATTATGATTATGACGATGACGCGGAGGAATCGACTGACGATGATGAGGAAGAGCATGGCCTTGTTGATGGCGATCCAGGCAGCACCATGTCTTACGCGATGCAACTGGCAAGACGTGACAAAAACGACAGGCTAGTGGAGCGGGCATTGCAGAAGGTACGACGAGCCCAAATGCAGGGGCAAACCAAAGTTATGCTCTCGCAGCGAGAACTCGATGCGTTGGAAAGGAAGAGACAGCAGGATGGCAGCGTTAATGGGACGCCTCGGAAGGAGCCTTCTAGTCGACCGGCCGAAGACGCGAAACCCAATGACCTCGATAAACGACTCCCAAACGGCTCGTCTCCAGCCGCGACCCCCGCACGAAAACGATCAAATCCGGATGCGTATGCTTCTTCCGCTGAGTCCCCGCGCGGCTATCACGCTCCGACGGCAGTTCGACCATCAAGTTCTTCTTCGAGTAGGCCCCGTTCACGTGCAGGTTCGATACAATCCAGCAGGACGAAGCACTCAAACACTCCACCTCGAGGCTATCAACAGCCAATGTATCCGCAGCCGCTGCCGTATTCTGTTCCGGAAGATCAAACTGTACGATCAAGTTCCGCGTATCAACCTACTTCGCGGCCACCCAATGATCCGACTCGGATGGCACGGTCTCGATCTAGTTCGAACAGCTTCGCATACCCCATTCACCAGTCGCCTTATCACACCTACCCTATTCCTAGTATGGATCCGCGGTACGGTATTCCCACCCACGTAAACGCCCCGCCACCAATAAACACCATATACCAACCCGTTTATCGATCTGTTTCGGGCGACTCGTACTTGAACCGCAATGCAGCTGATCCTTTTATCGTCCAGCCCGCTTCCGCGATATGCGAGTCACCAAGACGCATGCGAGGAAGTAGTGGAAGCAGCAGCAGCGACAACGGGGTGCAGGTAGATGTGATCGACAGCCCAAGCGCGCGAGGCGGGCACGAGACCAGGGTCTCAAACGGTAGTCATAGTCGAGGCACTCGTCGGCGGAAACGACATCGTCGGGACAAATAATACCGGTCACCTTCGTCGGAAACCATAATCATAATCAAGTTATCAAATTCGTCTTTGTCATTATCGAGATACCCAGTTCCGGCTTTTTTACCTATTCTACGAATCTTCTAACTAGCGCCTCACCACCTTTTCTAATCCGTGGTGTTTTCTTTCCCTTATCTTCCCTTGTGTGTTTTCTACAAGATCTTCACCACTCGTGTCACTTCCGCTGGTTTCCTTTTCATCTTGTTTTCAAACGGGGCATTTTCATTTCGGGGCTTATCTGGCAAGGGGTTCTGCGCATTGCGTTGGTACAGAGTAATGATTACTTCTTTTGATTTGTTACTTGTTTCTTTTGTTTTCTTACGGCCATGACCTATGCGCATGTTATAGAAGCGCGTGTGGTGTGTGGTTCTGGGCTGTTTGTCAATAGGTTAGTTAGTAGACATATGGAATTTTAATAAGACTGTTTGCTTTCTTCTTATTGGTTTTGTGTTCTAGTGTTCAAGTTACATTTACATGTAGATTCAGGGTCAGGGAAGGGTCTTATGGATAGAATGGTTGGGATTGGTTATGGATAAGAATATGCCAGAAGAAGCAAAAAGCATGCAATATGATGCTTGGGTGTGGCTGGGATGATGATGTCATGCCATGTGGGAAATGAGAACTTTAAAAAACTAAAAAATTAAAAATAGTCATCCGAAAGAAAAGAAAGGAAAATATGGACATACATATCAAAATCGCGCGATTCACCGGCACTGGGCAGGCAGCCATGTTATGATATTGCCAATGCGTGCGCCTCTCTTGGTGGATCTTGATGATGAAGCAGTTTGATGCCTGCATAGTAGCTCTGGGCAGGCATTGTGCATCACGTGGTTGTCGTGGATAATTCCATCCAAACCCTAACCCCGAACGACAAAATCCGTTCAAACGCGGGAAGCGGCCACTGTCATCGAAATGCGAAGGTATCTCTCATATAATTCTGGGCCGGCAGTGACATCGGCTTATTTATCCCGACTCCCCCAATGCACCTTGTTGACTAATGGAGTTGGAGTTGATATGGATGCGTGTTCTGCGGACTGCGGATGACGTCGCTCCGGCATTCCATGGTTTTTTTGCCCCCGTCCACTCCGTCTCCATATTAGTTCAGCACCGGTGTTTTCCCGCTGGCTGAGATGATGGCGGCTTCTTCTTCCCTTTCTTCTTGATGGCTCGTTCTTTTATTAAGCTGCCAATTCCGCGACTCGCGATAACTATCTCTCTCCTTTTTCCCTTTGTTCGTTTCGCAACTCCGTTCGTTTCCGGCCGTCCCTTCATAGGTACCTCCGGCTGTCTCAAGCCTATCTATCTATCTATCCTCCGATTCGTCGTCGGGCGTTTGACCGTATAAATCGACCCGACGATTAGTACCTAAGAGCAGATCTCAGCAGTCTTTTCGGGGTTTCTTTGGTGGTTCTATTTGGATGACGAGGTGAGGATCGCTTGTTCGTCGTTATTCTTGGCCTTGGGTGCTTGCAGCATGGCATGTACTCAATACAACTCTGCATGTACTGCAGCTGCTAATGCGCTTCTCCCCTAGAACGAGGACATTTCCATATACCCGCCTTTCCTAGTCCATATCCTTATTACTCGACCTAAAATCCTACAAACCTTTCCTTTGCGACAGCCGGCGTACATACCCTAATCCGATCATACTACCTTTTTTTTTGTACCTGGCCGGAAAACCTTGAACCATTGCCGTCCGCCAATAACTACCTAGAATTCTTCCTCGTACGGGGCGGATACCTGCTTCAAAATGTGGATTATATCATTTTGGGTATTCCCGGTGATTGCAGCCTGCATGTGGCTGGGTACGTGGACCACGGAAACACCCCGTCCCTGTACATATTGGAGGTTGGTAATAAATGCTAATGCGGCCCGTTGGTAATAAATAGCCATGCTCCTCACGATGCTGATTCGATGGGGCGCCGTTGAGGGGCGCCCAGTTTATCCAAGCATGGAACCAGGTCAAACTATCGCGTGAGCAAAACTCTATTCAACTTAAATCGCTTACTTGTATTACTTCAAAGTCTAACATATAGTGCTAAATGTTTAGCTATATCTCCGACGTCGGTGCTGCCGGTCTTAAACCCCTATTCATAACTGGTTGTGCGGTCACGGCCGTATTTTTCAATCTCTCGTTTTTGTCAGAACGATGGCTTAGGCATAGTGGTCAACTTGCTAGAAATAAGGGACGGGCTGATCGGAACCTGGCTATTATCTCTATCGTATTTGCCATAGCCGGCGGTGTGGGGTTGATTCTTTTATCCATATTCGACACTGTTAACTTTCCGCGCCAGCATAATGGATGTCTGGTACTGTTTATGTAAGTTTAATCCTTTTGTCGCGGTTAGATTCCCTTTTAAATTAACTCGAGCTGATCTAATATTTCCCATAACCAGCGGAGGGTATATCGTCAGCGCAATCTTCGTGTGCGCAGAATACCAACGGCTAGGCATACATTACCGCGAACACCGCATTCTGGCAGCAAGCTTCTGGATTAAACTCATGTTTATTTTCGTTGAACTTGCTCTCGCGATTGCGTTTGGCGTGCTTGGCCGTCGGAAGGGAAAGAGAAATCAGGCTGCGGTTGTAGAATGGGGTAAGCTATCCCCCCTTTATATCCATACTCCCAATCGCAAAAAGCCTTCCATATATCCATCCACTAGTACAAAAGACACTAACCCCCCCCTCCCAGTAATCTCATACATCTTCACATTCTACGTCCTCTCATTCATCGTCGACATCCTCCCCTCAGTCCGAACCCGCACCCATATCCCGCAGGGTAAACGCGTCACTCAAATCTCCACCACCTCCCCGCTCACGGCAATGGGCTATTCCCCGCAATCACCCCGCCATAGCGAAACATACTACGAGCAACCCCTAACTACAGACTCAATGGGTGATGCGGCGAATACTTATCGTGGATATGTCGTGGATCACCCGGCTGTAACTGGGCCGGAGATCACGACACAAGCGCCTCCTATGGCCCAGCAGTACGCGGCCCCGTATGGTCAGGGTCAGGGACAGGGTCCGGCCGTGCCGCAGGGTGCGGCTGTTTAGAATGTTTTGTTTTTTGAGGGGGGCAACGTGAGAAAACGATTATTCTTAGAAGAAAAAGGGATTTGAAATTTAGCGCTCATTGGGTTGGTTTTTTTATTTTTTTTGGTTTGGTTTAGAATGGGGAATAGAAAAATCCATATGTTTATTTTTTTACCCCTTTTTTTTTGCCCCTTTATTTCCATCCCTCTTCCTTTTAAACTCTTCGCGCTCTGGCTTGTCTTGATCGGAGACGGTGCTATAGCAGGGGAGTCCGTTGTATTAGTCATTGTATGTACAAATAATGAACCGTAAGGGGGTGGGTGGATATACGGGGTAGGCTGATTTTCTCCTTTAGGGTGGGCTGGGCTGGCTCGGTCCATCTTGGCTTTTGTTGGGTGTAGGATGTCGTGGGGTGATTAGGTTGTAGTGTATTATATTCTTATTCTTATTTTTGTTTCTGTTTCTGGTTATTGTGTATGTATGGTAGGTATATCCGGGATGAGGATGTCTGTGTGGTGATTTATGGGAGTGGGCTTGGTTTAGGGGGGAAAGGAGTACCGTAGAAAGATGGGCTGGAAGGGACGTGGCTAATCTTGGCCATTATTTATTGTTGTCTCTTAAGATAGCTGGATCAGAAAGACACGTACATAGTCTACAAACAAGCTATCTAATCTATACATAAAACAACATCACTAAAAAAAAATCGTCCAAAATTTATCACAAATTCCCATTCTTACCGTCCTAACAACCCACCCACCCCACCTTACCTTCCCCCATCCTATCATCGAATAAAACCCCTCCCCCTAATCACGCAACAAGCAACCCCCTAACCCTCTCCACAACCTCCTCCTCAACCCCAATAACCTCCAAATACCCCCTGACCCCACCATACCCCTCCTCCAACCACCTCACCACCTCCCGCACAAACCCACCGGGACACAGCGCAAACTCCTCCGACAACCCCATCGCGCGCATCTCCTCCACCCGCTCCTCCAACTCTGGCACCAACTCCTTCTCCGACGCGCGGTAATCGGTCGTTATCGCTGCGAGCGGTATGATATCTTCATCATCATCATTAGTAGTAGCACCCGCTGGCGTGGCGGCGTTTACGAGCAACAGTAGCAAAATAACCGCCAACCCCGTCCGATCCTTGCCCTGCGTGCAATGAACCAGGACCGGGTAGGTTTGCGGGAGACTGAGAGTGGTGAAGAGGTCTTTGATCTCTGATTGGCTGGCTGTTAGGGTGTCGTGGGCGAGGCCGGTGAGGCCGCGGGGGACCATGGCTTGTTGGATGACGAGTCTTGTGGCGTCGTGGCGGTAGCCGGAGGCGAGGAGGGAGAGGAATTTGCTGGGGTGGTTGGGTTGGGGTTAGTGGGGGGGACGTGGGTAAGGGGGGTAGGAAGGATGTACAGTAGACTAAACCAGCTTAACCTCCAAAGTAGGAGCTTTTCGAGGTTCCAGCCTGCAAGGCTGAGGAGGATGCGGCGGACGCCGGGGAGGGTGAGGAGGTGTTCGTCGTTGGTGGTTGATGGGGGGTGTGGGGGGGTTGGTTCTCTGTCTGTTTGTGCATTGCTGCTTTGCTCGGTGAGGTGTTTGTTGGCGGCCATGGCGTGTTCGGTTCTGGAATTGATGTGTTAGTAGGTAGCTTAGGTATGTTTAGGGGTACTAGAAATGGGGTAATTTAGAGGGAAATACTAACCTGGATCTAAAATCTATTACCGTTGCTAAACGTAGTTCCTTGGTGAGGCGCTCTTGATCTCTTTTAGAGGCACGATCGGGCTTTCGCAAAAAGAAAAAAGGTCAGTGATACTTGAGAAATATCCATGGTGAGTGAACATTGAGCTAGAAACGAAAATTAAAGGCCTTTTCCCATAGTAATGACATAGCTTAAACGAATGGGTTCAGACAAAGATTGATATGATTTACCCTTGCACTTCGAAGCAAAACACCCTCCTTCATAATACTACAGGCCGTAAATATCAGCTTTATCCCCAGGGTATAGTTAAAATAGATATTTATGCACATAGATTTCCAGTATGCCACGGAAATGCATTGCGAGTTCAGAGAATGGGAAGGAGGTATGCGATGAAGCAGCGGTAAGAGGGGTCGTACCTTGAACCGCATAGTCTATTGATATGGGCACCCACATCGCGGAAGTTGAGGATTTCATCGAACGGTCGATCTGGAGCACTGCTCTCTGGTACCCCGAATTTGGTGATAGCGGCATCATTGATCGTGATATCGACATCGGGGTTAACGCCTGTTGGCGTGGGTTCTCGGGGACTCATTGATAAGAATCATGCATGGAAGTTGGCGAGGCGTGAAGAGATTTGGTTTGATTTCGAGGAGATAGCCGTATTGGGGAACCCCAATTTGATATATGAGATTGATGCTTTTTTGATAACACTTGGGTATCGGAGATATTCCTTGCGGTCAGTAACCGGTTTTGTAGCTTTCACGGATGTTAACTTACCTTGGCTAATTCTATTCCCCGTTGGTGCGCCAATTACCGTAAAGACTCCAGACCTGCTCCTCGAGAAGAGTTGTGCAACACGGTGGAATATTCCTGGGCTAGCAGTGCCAGGAGGTTGAAGTCGGACGGAAGAAAAACGGGTGGGAGAGCTTCGGCTTCCTTGGTTCGGTTCGGGTCTGTCCACGCTCGGACCTACCAGCCCGCCCACGCTTCCGCGGGGAATTACAACATCCAACATCCAACGTCCTCTGTACCAAGTTCACCATGACTATTCGATCTACTTTCTATGATGGGGCTATCCGTCTCAAAAAATACGGACATTCACACGGCCTATGGCAGGACCCGGAGCTTCCAAATATCAGATCCCCTTATGAGATGTTGGTCAAACTTTTCCTTTGTCATACATAAATCTGCATATTCCGCGCGCTCTGGCGGAAGGCTATCTAAATGGCCGGAAGTTTACTGGTATGCGTAACAAGGATTCCCCTGGGTGTCCCCGAATCATCCGAACAGTAAGTCTTCATATATTTAAGGTCGTCGCAACTCGCGCTACTCGAGGAAATAATCTCCATCACCATGGCTCCCGGTAGCGAAGTTTCAACACCGAAAACGACATGCACGGCTCCATACAAGACTAATAGGAGTTTACACGATCTCCCACTTGAGATTTTGCTGATGATCTTGTACAATTTACTTCCCCGCAAATGCCTCGTTCGTGCGGGAAGGAATGGTCAAGTTTCTATCGAGACTCACCACCGTCACTACTCTTCACTAGTCCAAGATCCCACCTTCAATGTTACTTACTATCAACCTTTATCTAGGGATGACGATCGCTCGATATCCACGCACCGGAAAGGAAATTCCACCAGCATTCTTTGCGTATCGAAGCAAATTAGCAATGTGTGCTTGGATATTCTTTATCGAGAGAATTATTTCTTGCTCAATCTCTATCAGCCCGGCCCAATGTTCTTCGGGAAGAAGATAAGCGAGCAAAACCGGAGAAGGATTCGATACTTATTGGTCGTTGCCTACAGCATTAAACATCTGATTCGAGATTTCAAACCCGCCGAAGATGAGCCGCTATATGCCTCAATTTTTGCAAATTTGAGGACCTGCCGTATCATCCTAACCCGACCCGATCTTGATGGGAGATGCAGGCTCAGTCTGTGGATGTGGACCGAGTGGTTGAGACGATATCTGGAATGCTTTGCTCGTCACCTACCAAGTGAAGCAATTTTAGAAGTGGACGTCAATGAGATGGAAGAGATGAGTACACTTATCAAGGAATGGTTTCCTAGAGAGTTCCAGATCGTCCGGTGTCAGCATGTCGGTGATGACATTTTTGAAGGTCGGCGGCCGAAGAAGAGTTAAGAGAGGGACTGACCGACGTTAGACTCTCTATTTTTCTATTTCCCCCGTTTCCTTTTCTTTCCTTTCCTTTCCTTCTTTTCTTTCCTTTGTCTTTGTCTCCTTCTTTCTCTCTTTCTTTCTTTCCCCTTTTTCACTTTTCTTTCTTCTTTGCTTTTTTTTGTTACTGTTAATTCATTCCCCCTCTTTCTCGCTCTTATTATTCTTTGAAGCAAATCGAGCCGCACTAAGCTACAGCACTGAATCACCTTTTGCGACCCTTTCGGTTAACAAGTAAAGCGCTTAATAATATGAGATAAAGAAATTCATCATCCATAGCGGCAAATCTGCTCCTATGCAAAAGTATGGCATGTGTAGATATCTACAATGGCCGGGCCCACACGTTTCGATTAGATCTGTAGGACTTGGTCAGGAATAAATAAACTAGAGCATTTTACCACTGTGAGAATAAATGAGTACAGACAAGCCTACACATACATGCATTGTGTATCCTGAGTGAGCCCTTCTCATTCGCGGAAGTGTCAAGCTACGAGCTGATACTCCGCATGATTCGACCAAACGCCTGTGGCATAAGACATTCTAAATCATCAACAAACAATTACGATCTCTAAGCCCGCTAATACTATGAGCTAGTAAGTGGATGTCATCCTGAGGAAACTTGACATAACCTCCCAGTCTTCTCCTTGGTGTGCCAATATATTCCCGGAGTCAAACCGCAATTGACTTCTGAAATGGTATCGTAGAAACATTTGAGCAGTTGAAATAGGGATAATATGTGGCTCATAGAGACCCCGTATGTGGCATCTATGACGCCGTATTCCGCCATAAACAAAGTGCGATGGCAATTATCCCTTCGTGAAGGGCTCACTCATGGCGGCGTTTTGATGTAATTTGTAGAGATTCGGGAATGGCGCAAGTAACCAACTGGAGAATGATAGAAGTGAATGACATCATTGGACCGGAAGAAAATACTCGTAGGCATACCAAAAAATAATTTGGATGCGGGCGCGCGGGGGAAGTTAAACCCCGCAAAAGCCTGTGGTGTGCTCCTCGAGTTGCCGCCAAAGTCCAGCTATGGTTCATACTGGACTCTGTGGAGATATGGCCGTTGTAAAGACAGTCACATATTCGCTACTGTGGCGAATTCCGTACTATGTTCTCAACGCCGTGTTTCTCTCTCGAATGATGTCCTCGAAATAGAGTTTGTGCAGGGTCCAATTAATTAAGCTTTAGCCGCGCCGCGGTTCGCGGGAAGCTAAAAGCGCGCGCTAAACTGTTTCAGCCGCCGGGACAACGACGTCACTGACATCCATCGCACCCAAACCCAGAGTTCGCCTCCCTCTGCGCCATTCAATGTCGGCGGCCGGCGGGAATGGCTGGGCACTCCGGCTGCCGTTGCTGCCGTTGCTGCCGTTGCTGCAGCCGCAATTTTCTTTTCCCGCTTTAGGTTTATTTCCTCCTTCCTTCAACCTACACCCCCAACTCGCGACATGCACTCCCCCATCATCACGACAACGTTCGTGAGCTATTCCACTTGTTAACGAGCAACAAATACCGCCATGCCTGCTGCCGTTGCTACTCCTGTGATCCATCATCGGCCGGAGTTAGATGAGAGCCATGGTAAGTCCGCTTCCCGCTGAAACCGATGTACTACGGTTCTTCCTGCCGCATATATTAACGCATCGTTATGAAGATGCCTATACTGGGAGGACGACCTTGGCTGGAGATGGCAGACAGGCCGGTGAGTTTGCAACCATACTTTATCTTCCCAGTTCCCTATACAGGATCATGAAATTACAATGCTTAACCCTCGTCCATGCGCAGGCGCACGGTTTACCTATCCAAAGCCATCACCACTTCCCTCCGCCGATCAAGAAGTAGCCTCCGCCGGTGCTGCTGCAAGTTTGGCGCATGCAGACCACACGACGCGCCAGCTGGATAAAGCAGCTGCCGAGCACCCGGTGGCCGGCCCCCCACTCAGCACGCTAGGCTCCAAGGCGGCATATTTGGCGGGAAGGACCGGGACATTGACGGGTCTTAAGGGACCTGAGGATATTCCTACATCCCGCGGAGCGAAGGTTGCCGCAACTGGCGCATTGTCCAGGGGACGCAAAAGAGCAGAATCAGCCCCTCCGGTCAATAGCGACTACTATGGCTCACCGCATGCAATCACTGCCGCGACCATATCCCACAGAGCTGCCACAGGACCGGAAACGGTGCCAGAGGAGTCTGTTCCTGTCTTCAATATTCGAAAAATTCACGATGTGGCCGTAGCGAATGCGCGCAAAGAACTCTACCCTGAGGAAGCAGTGCTCGGTGCGGAGGCTGATGAGAGGGCGAAAAAGGAAATGCTCCATGCAACAGCTGTGACGATGGCGCGACAAACGTTCTCAGTCATGCCTCAAGCTGAGGCTAATGTGTCCGACTTGGTTAGGGGTGTACCCGGGCCAGCCCCCTTCACAGGCGCTTCAATTTTGCACGATGCTGCCCAGCGACAGGCTTCCGAAACGCTAGCCAGTATGCATGATGAACACAAGGCCTTTAAAGACTATTATACTGCTGGCATTCCACCAAAGCGGCAGAGCTCAGTTTATGCCAAGTTGAGGAATCGAGCTTCAAGCGAAAGCGACACGGCCAATATGGACCAGGAACAATCCAGGATGATCCGATCTCAGATGTCAGCCTTTCAGAAGAAGATGGCTGACGTCAACGCTCAAAGAGCCCGAGACCATCAAGCGCTGATGGAGGCGGCAACCCGAAAGGCGGGCATGACTATTGATAAAGTTGACAACGATATTTATGAAACCACGGGAAGACCGCCCTCGATGGTTATTGATAAATTTGTAACGCGACCGCTCTCGCCAGATGGAAGAGAAGGAGAAATTGGCAATCGTTCTTATGTGCCTATTGGTGGAGGCAAATTTGTTAAGCAAGACACTGTCGAAGATCTTGCTAGGAAACGAACCCGACCTACCATGGAAGAGGTTTTGCAGAAGGCTCAAGAGGCGCACGCTCAAGACATTGAGGAAAAGCTTGATGAGATGAGGAGTGCAGAAGAGGCCGACATTGCGAGAGAGCGAGATGAAGAGGCCAGACAAATCCAGCGACAAATACAAGGCATGTTTTACTTGCTATTGCTTACCTCAGAATTTGCTAACCGGTAATATAGAAACGACAAAAAAGGAAGAGAAGGCCAAATTCAACCTCTTAAATCGCCTAAGCAAGGAGTCGGGCGGTTTGTTCAGGCTCAAGTCTAAAAAGTCGCGAGGAAAAGAAAGAGCAAAGGAAGTGCACGCCCCAGCTTCCGGCGCCATCCCTGCCTCCGGTGCTATCGTAGACACTGGTCACGAGGAGGAATATCATGACCTTACGGGCGTTCCAGAACGGCAAAATTCCCCACCGAAATCTTACATACCCCCAACTACAGGCGAGTCTCACAAAACTCCCCTAATGGATGCCCTCCAAAAACGCCAAAGTGCTAGCTCAGAGCAGAGTCAATCTTCTACCTCAGACAAGTCTCATCCACGCCCTAAAAAGCAGCGGGCAAAAACTGACGGAAAACGTCAAATAGATGAGCGGAGAACCACAAATGCCAATGGGGTAAATGGATCCACGCAAGGAGCAGACGAGGAGCTTGATCGGCGGAGGAGTGAACCTGCCGTCACGCCGTCTACTGCCAGACCTCGCGTGCAGCAGAGTTCGTCCGCAGAAGCGCCGCGAGCCCAAGGAAAAAAGCCCCAAACTCGGGGGATATTGTCAAGACAGAGCAGTAAGCGCACTAAGCCCAGTCTACGAGAAAGATTCTTTGGCAAATCAAGTCAGGATTCTTCCTCTAGCCGTGGGCCTTTTGAAGTGCAAAAAGAGCAGGCTATTGTTCAGACCACTACTCCGGCGACAGCTCCCCCTGCGGCCGTGGCTGCGGCTCCGGTTTCCAGCGCCCCCGAGCCGGCGGCAACTGCTACTTCTGGTGCACTGCCAACTACCACTCTCGAAGAGTCCCCAGCCGCAAGCCAATCGAAATTTACAGAACAATTGTAAATTTGGGGAAAGATATTGGTCAGTCCCATATCGTGACAATATTTGTCACAAACATCTAATTACTCTACTCACCTCAACCCTATTTTGTTTTTGTTTAGTTGCCTCCTTTCGCGATCAAATGAATCCTTTATATGGTAATTTACTGCGTGTCTCAAATATGCAATTTCATTTCCCATACGCTATATATCTTATTTTCACCTTTTTTTTGTTTCGTCTAATTTGGTTTAATTTGTCTTAGTTTCTATTCGCGGGCTTTGGAGGGTTTTGGTTTTCATCTATATTCAAAACTATAAGGTAGGAGGCTTGGAAATCGTGGAGTTGGGCTAACAAAAAGGTCGGGGTTCTGTGGAGTTGGACACTACATGGTTAACTGATGGCTTTCTTGCGGGGGTTTGTTAGTTCATTTCCCTCTCAAATGTTCTCGTTGTATTGATTTATGTGGAGATTCCGAGGCCGAAGTTTGCAAGCTATCGATGCTTCTTGTTTTCTGCTATTGAACTTATTCCTGGCTTTGCTTTATTGGACTGATAAAGCCGCCGATTAATGTATTAATAGTAATGTAATCAGGACGGGAGACGAGACAAGACGAGACTGCTGGGGCGCACAACTATCTTATTTATCAATTAGATAAATAAAATTAATATCTTCATTATTTTCATTTCCACACATGAACATCAACATCAAAGGGTCTTATATATACATGGGTAGTTTGGCAGGGTGACAAAATGGGGTAGATGGTGAAAATGTTGGGTGAAGAATGATGGGTAACAATATCCAAAAAACTAATAGGGGATAGGTATATAACAAGGGGCAATAATAAATAACCGGTCACACAAAAAAAATCAAGTCAAAAGCAAGGCGGCCTGCGCAGGTACAGCCAGCCGATGCTTCCCCACAAAAAAACCAATCAAGAACTTTGGTAAGCCAAAAAGTAACACAGAACCTTAAAACAAACACGTGGGGCCGGTACCAAACAACCTTATTTCAACATCGATGCTGGAAGTAGATATCTACTTGGCGTCGTGGGAATATTCGTCCGCTGAAAGAAAGGTAAATTGATCAGCTGTATGCCACATTCGGCCTTGCAGGCTGTCCGCCTGCTGAAGTATCATCAAACGCCAACTTCAGCTTCCCATCAAAGTCCCTGATTGCAACAGGAGTTTTATAGATAGCCATAGAATCTATGCCCGCGCCCGTGTTTGATAAAAGTTCTGACATCGACGACTGGATCGCCAACGTGGAGAGCTCTGACTGGCTTTCCCAACCCATATAACAGACACCGGTATACAGGGTAAAAATAATATTTCCAAGTGCAAGCGCACAGTAAAGGATGAGCATGGTAGCGGAAAAGTTGTATGTCTTGCTTCGGTTCCCGTAGCCTTTCCCGTTTATAATAGCGTTCATCGTAAGCTTGGTCATCTTGGATGTGTCGAGTCCGTCGACGTTGTACGCTTCGCCGCCACTGCCAAAGACAGCGCCGTTCTGCGGTCTAAACTGGGCGTCGCTGTCTGCGCGGAGCCTGCCTTGAAGGGTGGCAGAGTACGCGGCCTTGGATAATCCGTGTGTAACCAAAAGGGAAAAAATGTCATGCACAAACAGACTTTTGTCAACGCTGGAGCTGTTGCTGTTGAGATGGACGGATTGGATCAGCCTGTCGAACACCGTCACGTTTGTACCGTACGTTCCTGGGTTAAGGTAGTCGGCCCAGGATTTGGAAATCCGTATTAAGGGGAATGTTGCGAGGAATTCGTCGTTTTTGAATTCATCATAATTACTATCCGTCGCAACAGGGTAAATTTGGGGTCCATGTCGTCGATCATTGGTTATATGGTTCGTGGTATTAATCCAGCGAGATGTAACAAGGCACGATATAATAGTTCCAAGGCCACCTGGGGCAGGCGCAGGGAATATGGCAATGCCTCCAGTTGAGCCATTGACCGTCTTGTCCAAACTATCCATGTCAATCCAGAGAAGAGAGGGATCAGGCGCCTTTAACCTCCCCCTAACATCGTCTAGTACAGTCTCATTTTTCAATAACGACCCATACCAGAAAGGAATCTCAGTCAGTCCCTCTCCGCCATCCTTCACGGTATTTTGATAGCAGTAAGGTCGCGAATACGGTTGCTGTACATCGTTCACCTCCCACCGAGATGAATTCCTCCATCGGTAATGTTTCCCGCCAACGATGGATCCTCGCCTGGACATATCGTCCCAATCCATCCCGGCAAAAAGAAGAGCGTCACCAATGCTTGCCTGCTGCACACTGCTCAGTGCCTCGTCTCGGATAAGCATAGTGGAAACTCCATGTTTATTCCGAATCTGAAACTCATCCGAATCGCGAACTCCTATCACAGTCATCAAAGCTTCCCAGCCTCCATGGGGGCACGATAGGTCCTCAGAGTTCGCCAAACAATTTGCATCAATTTGAGACTTATCAAACTGAATTGGCCAAAGTTGCTCGCGGGTGGCGTTCATCCAAAAGTCGGTCCCGCCAACTTCCCAGTCAGAAACTTTCGGAATCATGAGAAGGGCGGACGCTGGGCCGATAAATGGTGCCAATACGGTCGCGGTAACCAGAGAAAGCAGGAATAGTGCCCCCGACCATGATTTTGCTGTTGGCCCCGCAATACTCCACAGCTCCTTCGACCAGAGGTAACTGACTTGTTGGAAATCACCGCCGGCAAAAAGGAGGGCAAATGGGGCTTTTGAGGACATGAGCCTCCGTCTAGCTTCGGTGAAGATGGTCACGGTGAGGGACGCAAGCATCGTCAATTCGTGGATCTTAGAAGCAAACTGCAGGGTATTCTCTTCCACACCCTCTTCACCCAAGACGCCGTCGATGCGGTCTCCCACATAAAAACCTCGAAAGTAGAAATAAAGAAGCACGATGCAAATGCTCAAAGGGATGAAATGGACAATCAATCGGGGGATAGCCACTCGTCTCTTCCGCCAGTATGCGACTTTGGGTTCCTCCGCCTTCTTCTTTCGAGCAAGGGAGCGGAGTATCTTGAGCCCTAACCCATGGAGGACACCATGAAAGGCGGTTCCCGTTCCAGGGGGAGCTGCTGGGCCTGAGTGTTTAGAAAAATCGGCGATTTCGCTGTCATCTGCCGCGCTCGAAACCACGTTGGGACCTTTTCGTTGATTAAGGGGCAGTAAACCAACATTCTCGGTTGTCCGTTCCGATCCATCAACGTCATGCGACATCGTTGCCGTGACCCGAGAAGTCGAAGCTCGCCAGGGCTAGGGGATTGTTCTGAACGATCAAAATTACCAAAATCTGGTGGAGAATTGTGTCTGAAAACTGAGGCATGATTTCAGTGGGCTCAGGCGGGACTAATATAAAGAGTTTCCCCTTCCGCTTGGCCTCGAAAAAGTCAAGCATTTTGCAAGGCTGGATTTTTGTCACTTCACCCCTCGATCGGATTTCGGCCCTCAATTTTTGGCCCCAATTCCGAAAAAGCAGGGCGAAGGATTTTGGCTGCTTGACAGGGGCTCAAAATAATGGGACTAAAAATGAATATTGCAACGAATTATAGATCGCGCTCGGCACCGCCGACTAGCTAGTGGTTTGGGCCGGCCCCGTCCCGCACCAACCACCAACCAAACGAGGCGCTTTGACGGAACCTTGACAGGGGCATGCAAGCCAAATCTGGATTTGTCGCTGAATAATAATAATTCCATCGTGAGCCTGATCGTCAGGAAACCTGGGAAAGGGGGTGGAACAGGGGTTGCAGACTAAAAATAGTAAATTTTAACATTCGCGATAATGCCCTATCTGGCGTGGAGCACAAGGCTGTAACCAAAATAGGAAATAGGTTGCTGGTCAATGAATTTCATGGCGATATCATCGGAGCTTCTCGATTCTGTTTTTCACGGAAGAGAAAAATAGGCCTCGTGAATTCTCTCAATGCTCCATCGCGATTGGAATCCATCTGCTACTATATGATCAATCCTTGGTAAGTATGATGTACGCGATTGCGTGCACAAACGTACACTGGCGGAGTTTGATGTATATTTACCTTACTGGCGTCACGCGCGGGAGAAGGCTGTTGCCGAAAGAGCGCACAATTGATCAGTGAAGCGCTAAACCAAGCCTGTCACTGGAGATTCGGCTGAAGATTCAAGTTATCTTGACCGCAGCCCCTCCATGCACAATCGAATATTTTAGGGGCCTTCCTCGCTAATGGTGTTTATTATGGGCTTCAGTGCACTCTGACTCCAAGGCTCGCCACATCCTAGCGACATGGAGTTGCGCTTCTGTCCATCTGGGAGTCGGAGTGGGATCATTCAGGTAGTATGATGGGGTCTGTGATTGGGCACCATAACCAGAAGGCACGATCACGTTCGTTAGTTAGCTCCAGACTTAAAATAGAACCCAGCCTTCTTCAATGCAAAAATATTCGAGGACTAGCGTCATGCAGGCGAATTTCAGACAATCACAGGACAATCCGAGTTTCGACCACAGAGCCGTTGGGTCAGAATGTTAACCGTGCGCAAGTTTAACTAATGCTGGCCTTGGTCAAATGCTTTCCCCTCGTTTAAAAAGAATTGAGACGATTGTTTGGTAGATGGCTAGCCTTTCGATGCGTTGCAGCCGTAATTTGTAGAGTAAATGTGAACCAGTTCACGTGGCATGTAGGAGGGCGGATTTTGTCACTGTTTGTCAAGCCCACCAATGACGAATAAAAAAGTCGCGGAGGTGTTTAGTTATCCATAGAACAAAGGACAGACAGTCTAGCTACGGCCGCGAAGCTAGAACCTTGCGTACCCAGGAAGGCCCGCAATGAGCAATGAATGCTCCCATTCCAGACTGGCAGAGCACCCGATCAAGCGACAGGTAATAATATTAGTCGCGCAAGGGAGAAAGCCATGATGGGAGTTATAGAAATACATAAATACAGCATGTGCAGCGGGGGATTTGATCGGCGAGGATATTCGAAACCGAGAAAGAGTTGGACCATGAGCAAAGCTATTTTGAGTGATCACCATATATGGAGCCTGATGGAGTTGGGTCTAGCGTTGCTCGTACAGGGAGCCGAAGATCATCGCAAGGTGGGCTTTGCTTAGGAAGCTCCAAACGATAAATTCCTGCAGCAGTATTAGCTTTAAGAGTATGGAAAAAATTATCTCAATGTGCTTCCTGATATTCAACCTTTGCTTAAGATGGTTTGGCTTCCACCCATGAGGCTGCTGGCAGCACCCAGATGGCATTTCGCTGCCAGCCAGCGAATAGATATATTATATGGATTTGAGGCATCCCATGTACCTTTTTAACGGGCAATTGGGGCTTGTAGACTATGCTTCTCCATTTCAAACAGCTGTCGGTTGTTGCGCCTGCCAGCATGAAATAAGCGCAATTCTGCCAGTTCTGACCGCCTTTGCTTACTCATCAGATTTGGCGTCTGGATTAAGTTGGATTAGTCATCCACTCTTCCCGCTTGGAACCATGGAAAAGGGAAAGGTTAAGCTTATTCATCCTCCCGAGTCCCTAGGCCTATTCCAGCCTAGAAATGCGACCCTCTGCGGGGGCATCTCGGCTGATTGCGGGGTTACACTTTAACCGCCAATTAGGGGGTTTGCTTTACCATATTCTAACAACAAGTTTTAGCTACTCGTATTGCTACAGGCAAGAAAACTCCTCACAACATACTTCTTGCACCAACGAATTAACGCTGCTCATCCAACTCGAACCCCATTCTTCTTCTCGGCTTAAATCACCCCGACCATTCCATTTCCCCAGATTTTGTATGGATCAACCGGCTAAAATGTTTCCACGCGTCCACACGAGCTACGGAGACATCTCATTGTATACGATTGCAGGGATACCAGGGAGTTGTTTCCCTCTCCGGGGTTTTGTCCGACTGTCACACAAGATGTAGCCGACCAAGGCCGACAAAGATGGACGGTCATGGTTACACCCAAAAATCTCCGTGTCTTTATAACGGGGAACACCCCCGTTTGTCGGATGCTAGAAATGATCTTGTGCTTGCGTACATGCAGTTTAGTTACCAGTTGAGTTGCTGTACTGCTTTACGTCTTCCAAAATCATGGGGATCAAATCTATCCTCAGCAAGAGGTCTGCTCTGCGGTCGAAAAATGACCAGGTTACAAATGCCGCGCAGTTAACTCTGCGTCAGAGTCTGTGGCCGCTGACAATTGTTACGCTGCTGTTTTTTCTATGGGTGAGTGGAAAGTCGGCTTCATGTTCTTTTGAGGGCTTATCACTTCAGCTATATTCTTTTGCTCTATGGAAACGCACTTTTTGATCAAGTGGTGGCTAACAAGTAATTTTTGGCAACATACAGGGCTTTGCATACGGTTTACTTGATACGCTGAATAAACATTTCCAAAATACATTGGGCATTACTAGGACTCGATCATCAGGTCTGCAGGCTGCGTATTTCGGGTATGCTTATGTTCTTTCTGAATATATTCCCTATGCGCTCCAAACAATGTGAGGAGCTGGCTAATTCACGAATTCGCCCCACTTAGCGCATATCCACTCGCGTCCCTAGGCTACGCCAACTGGATGCTTCGTCACTATGGTTATAAATCGGTCTTCATCTTTGGCCTCTGTCTATATGGCATAGGTGCCCTGTGTATGTGGCCCGCGGGGCTCAACCGTTCCTTCGGAGGATTCTGCGGTGCAACTTTTGTTATCGGGTCGGGACTCGGCTCGCTGGAAACGGCTGCGAATCCTTACTTGGCTGGTATGTTGGAATAGAATACCAAACTCCCCCTTATTGTTATAACATCATCCAACGGAAGTGTTTAGTATGCGGTCCGCCGAAATACGCCGAACTCAGAATCAACTTTGCACAAGCCTTCAATGCTATTGGCACCGTTGTTGGACCCGTCCTTGGTTCATATGCATTTTTCACGACGGCGTCCGATGACCTAGCCGCCCTACGAAGAGTGCAGTGGGTGTATCTTGCAATTGGCATTTTTGTTTTCTTACTAGCCGGAGTGTTTTTTATATCCAATATCCCCGAGGTTACGGATGCCGATATGGAGTTTCAAGTAGCGGAGACGCATATTGAAGGAAATGAGAAACCGTTTTGGAAACGGTACCAATTGTTTCATGCCGCGGCTGCTCAGTTTTTCTACTGTGGAGGTCAAGGTTTGTATTTTTCCTTTCTACAATATCCGTAATCTGACAGCACTACGGCCGGAATGAAATTTGGAGAGAATGTCTGACTGGCTGACACAATGAACAATATAGTCGCAATCGCATCCTTTTTTATAAACTACGCCGTCGAAACAAGACCTGGGACCTCGAATTCCACGGGCGCAAACTTTCTCGCCGGAGCCCAGGGGGCATTCGCCGTCGGTCGATTCTCTGGCACATTTCTTATGAAGTTTGTTAGACCACGATGGGTATTCCTGGTGTACTTAACGGGCGTCATAATATTCCTAGCCGCGTCCACCACCCAGGGCGGAGATAAGGGTGTCGGTATGAACCATGTTCCCTTTTCCCCCTTCCCGATTCTAATTTCCCTTGTTGCGATCAAAGCTGATAGAACTCCATCCAGCTATGCTTTTCCTAGTTCTATTCTTCGAGTCCGTCTGCTTCCCCACCATCGTCGCATTGGGTATACGCGGCCTGGGCAAACATTATAAGCGCGGTTCCGGCTGGATTGTAGGTGGTGTATGTGGCGGCGCGGCTATTCCTCCGTTGCTTGGGCATGTTGCCGATTTGCGGGGAAATACCGGATTTGCCATGGTGGTTCCTACAGTGGTAAGTTATCAATTCCATACTATTTAATAGGAAATCCTAGGCGTACTTTACTAGTAAAGGACAACTTCGTTGACACAATACGTAACAGGTAATGGTTATTGCTTGGAGCTACGCCCTTGCAGTGAACTTTGTCCCATCATACCGGGATCCTGCGGACAAGATCGGTGATAGCGGTATTGGGATTGTGACTGAGAAGTCAGATGAAGAAAAGGGGCCGGAGGTGAATAAGGAAGTTCAATAGATATATTGGTAACTCGGAGCAGTTAATTTTCTTAAAGGTTATCGGGGATGCGAAGTGAACGATGAGCTCGCATCCAATGATGAGTATGTAGAATGTTTTAAATGTAGTGAAGAAGATTTAATAAACCCCAAGGATGAATTAACTAGCAGCTAGTTAGTTCGGTTCATCTTGGCGTGCTAGCCCACCAGCTGGGATTTTCTTCAGGCAGAACCTGACGCAATCACTGCCCTCTGAGGAATCCGGCAAGCAGTAATATAATGCTCCAAGACAATTTTCTATGATACAACATACCTACCAATAACTACTCCTGCAAATTACCGCCACCTACCTATCCCAAGCATCCAACATGGCCGAACCCGAACTCGGCCCCATGGTCCCGAACATCCCCGCCATCCCACCAACCCATAAAACCCTGACCGGAAGAACCGTCACGCTCGAACCTCTCAGGCCTACACACTCCTCCGACCTCTTCACCTGCCTGGGCGGAGCAGAAAACGCCAGGATATGGGATTACATGTCCGACGGGCCCTTCGACGACGAGCCCACATTCGCCAATTACATCTCAAAGCTCGCGCAATCGCAAAATCCACTCTTCTTCGCTATCATAGACCATAGTAGTAATGATAATCCCAGCAGCAGCGGCCGCAAAGCGACCGGCCTAATCAGTCTGATGCGTATGGACATTCCAAACCGCGTCGTGGAGATCGGCTACGTGACATATTCGAACCTACTGCAGCGCACCACGGCCGCGACGGAGACGATATATCTCCTGCTCAAATGGGTGTTTGAGGAGTTGCATTTTCGCCGGTGTGAGTGGAAATCCAATGATTTGAACGGGGCGTCGAAGCGGGCGGCGGAGCGGTTGGGGTTTGTGTTTGAAGGGGTTTTCAGGCAGCATATGATTAGAAAGGGACGGAATAGGGACTCGGCGTGGTTTTCGATGTTGGATGGGGAGTGGGAAGGGGGCGTTAAGCGGGCGTTTGAGGGATGGTTGGATGAGGGGAATTTTGATGGGGAGGGGAGGCAGAGGAGGGGGCTGGAGCAGTTTAGACGGGTGAATTAGGGGATTGTGATGCGTACTGGTGTTAAGCTACGTTTTATAAATGGTTTTGATATAATGATGCTAGCAATTATATATGTGGTTAAGGCCCGAAATCCGGGGATACCTGATATTCAAGGTGACGTAGCCAGAGAGAGGAAGTGTTATCCCCGGCCAGTCCAATGTCAAAGCCCAACACTGTCAGAGTCATTTTTTGCTGCAAAGAAAACATGGCTGGCAGCACGGTGGATTGAAACCGGTTTCGACGCTAACTAACTAGCCAAATAATAAATACCCGAGAACACCATCTGTCCAAAACAACCCACATCATTAACAACCCCGCGACTCGCAAACCAAACACGACCAAGCCACATCACAGTATTATATCTCACAGTGTCGGGTAAACCAAAGAAGATCACCTTCCTCTAGCCTTCCATGGACCATGGTGCCCAAGGGTGTCCAAGCTCCTCCTCTGAACTTTTCAAACATGACACAAGCCGTCGTCCCTGGCCTTCTCCGGCTTCCGGTTGAACTCCGCCTCCAGATCTATGAGATAGTCTTTAATCGACGACTGGGTTACTACGCAAATACACACTTAAGTATTCTAGCAGTGTGTCAGCAGATCCGAGAAGAAGCCCTTCCCGTCATCATAGGCCTACGACATGTCATCCGCGATCTTCCTGCTTTCATCGAATGGACATCACAAGGGAATCCTAGGCTACTACAATATCTCAGGGAAGTGTACCTGATCGCTGACGATGAATCGTGGAAGGCCTTGGTTGAGCAGTTAAACAGTAGCATTCTGCCCTTGAAAGACGAACCGGTAGGGTTGCAAGGTTCGACTGGCGACTGGTGGGAAAGGCACTATGTCGAAATGATAAAGCAGCACGATGCTGAAAAGTTGAGAAGCATTGCTGACAATGTAAGGCGGGCCTCTTTATTTTCCAAAGCGAAGGCATATGTGTCTCTGACCCGGCGACAGGCAAGCAAATCTCCGGTAGAAGAGCCTCGCCTGATACGCGGGCTATGGGCATCTCTGCAAGCAATTCAGCCCGTCAAACGGCTGATGATCCACCTGTATCGGAAATATACATCGCCTGATCCATCGGTGAAATTGTGCGATATCGAACAAGAGCTCTTTTTGAACATGGTGTCAGCAGCCATACCCTCACTCGAACATCTGACACTACACACAAATCTCGTCGCTCTCGATTTCCTTCGGACACTCCAATCTCTCAATCACTTCCAGTTCTCTGGTTATTCGCTTTCGAACCCCGACGACACCCTCCGTATACTCCGCTCCTTGCCAAATCTAAGAGCACTGAGTTTGCAACGTTATCCACAGATTTATGATCGTGATTGCTATTCTGTTCCTACCTCAGACCTCCACAACTATCTATCGATTACACCTATGGTGATTGAGGGTCTTAATCCGCTATCCATCCTTAAGATTACACATTTGGATCACTCCATCCCATCTCCAAACATCACGCTCTCTTTCCTAAAGGCCGTGGTAACGACTCACCGTGAATCCCTCCGCTCCTTGAGCCTTTTCTCCAACCATCAGTTCACTTTACATGAGTTCTATGGGATCCTAGGACTTTTGTCAGAGCTACTTGTGGAAGATCTTTCTTTCAGATTCGAAGTACCGAAACTCGAAAAGACCTTTGATATTTTACCGTTTCTGCCATCAACACTGCGACACTTGGATGCGCGCATATTCGAACCCAAGAACGCCTTTGCGTGGAAACTATGCGACGGCTCGGTTAAGCGAATCAAGTGATATTTTGAGTTTGTTTTGACTGAGCTCAAAACGAATAGTATTTTACTCACTGCCCATTTCATTGATCTATCATGCATACGTTACAAGGTCTCTTGATCCCTATATAAGCGACTCGGACGAAACTCGATATGCGATCGCTCCCAATTTCCAACAAGGGCTGGTGACGAATCTACATTTGGATCGAAATCGTCCTAATTGCTTTCGCCCTTGATATTTACCCATCCAACCACGCTGCTGATTACCTATTCAAGCGAGCATTCGAGATTTACAGGGACCGGCGAAGCGCAGGAAAGATATCCACAATTTCCAAAATTTCAATACTGTTTCCAAAATCACGATTCTGATCCTGATCTGAATCTTATATACAGAAAGAAGTGCAATTCCAATTTCCTCCCTCCGGCATTCAGAGTATCCTAGCGAGTCCCCGTCCCATTTCCCTGGAAATCCGTGGAGATTTAAACCGGCCCATCGATCAATACCAAGTTTATCCAAGATTCCGAGAGAGGAAAGTAACCGCCTCTGGAACATTGATGGCATAGGAGAAGTGGGCTGGTGTGATGACCAGGGTACCCGTGCATACCATGTCGCCCACCGCGCAGAATATCTTCGTCCGATCTTTGGGGAAGTTGGGGATCTGTTCATTGTCTTGTTTGTTGCGGGTGTCACCGTAGAGCACGACGCCCTTGATCTTTTCTTTAATCTCTTCGGGGAGCTCGGAAATGGCACCATGCATCACAGCAGTTCCTTGACTAATTGTTTGGATGACATATCAGCACTAGCCATTGACTTTGGTGTCTGATGGTGGCTGGCAAAGAATGTTCTCACCTGTAACCGCCTGCAACGATCTTCGTATCAGGGCACTTGGTATGAGCTAGTGTGAACAGCTCCTTTGCCTCGTTGATGGCGACGTCTGTTGTTCCTCGTGGTTGGAAGTTGCCTGCCAGATCGGCGGTATACTTGGGACCAACGCCCTGGCAAGCTACTTTACCCAGGAACCTAGTGCCCAGTCCGCTGCAAGTGGTAGGCCCAACGGACATGCCCTGTGCTGTTCAGCTTTTGCCAGGGAAATAATATTCAGGATGGGGAATTGGACGTACCATGAGACCCTGCTCAGTGGAGGCACGAGCGAAGATAAACGTAATATCTTTACATGGTCCGTCTCGAAGCTCATCGCCGCCACCAAGGATCTGGCGTTCCGCAATGGGGGAAGCAGAAGAAAGCGCTGCCAAAGCAGCAACAAGGAATTGGATCTTCATAATGGATCAGAGATCACAGTTATTTGAGGCGATTTGCAATGTCCGGGATGGCTCTCTTGTTCCTCCATGTTTCAAAGGTCTCCTGAGCAGGCTTTTATAGATATCTGTTTCCTGTTCCTCCTCTCTGCTCGAGGGTTTGGGAAACGGGATTGCTATCTCCGAAAGGAATGATTCCAGAATGTGCCGACAAAGTCCATCCCGACACCACACCACCGGCAGTTAACCCCTGATATCGAAATGTTCTATCGGTAGTTAATTAAGGGGGGGTGATTCTCCCCTCCGCTCCATTGCCCTGCGAAGAGATTTATGCAGGCTTGGCATATATTTATGCACTAGCGTAGCAGTACCGCGTGGGAGAGATGGAACAAACCCCTCTAGCCCAATTCCCCGCTCGAGATTTTTGCGATAACCCATGGTGTGGGCACGGAAGAGTTGAAAGCGGGATAATTAAAAGGAGAAAAACTTTCCCACGAATCACCTCCGTGCTCTCCCATGACCCCCCAAAAATAAAGGCTTTCGGCAACTAGTCATGTAAGGAAAACGTGGAAGTCCCTCGGGATGCCGTCTCATCCTCCAATTCTGGTTGGCCGAGCCTTCTGCACCCCGGGCTTGCTAAGAATTACCCGGTCATGATCAGCCGAGGCTTCAATGTTTCGTTTGGGTCGCCCCGCATTGGGCAGTGTGGGGCCCCTCCTCAACATCCAAACTTAGAACTATAAGCCTCGGATTGGGACTTGATACAAGTCAATTCTACCCAACAACCTTAATAATCGGAGTGCCGATTGGGATCAAAAACCTCCAGGCTGATCGACTTGACTGATTAGGGCTTGGCGAAGACGAAGCCATTAGCGACGGCAATTGTGAAGAATCAGGAAGCCTACCTAGGCATCTTCGATTTCCCCGCGATCAATGCATTTAGGCTCCGCAGGCGTATAGATATCATCCACTTGGCTCATTCCTTCGCATCCGGCACCGTCGCATTTTGGCCCTCCTTTGTCGGCTGTGGCTGCCGCTTGCTTTCTTGGAGAGGGGATGAGAACCTCAACTCCTCCTTTTGAAGCGATATCCACCCCAGACGTTGACCAGGACAATGTCTTGGGTAGGATCGAGCCATTCTCCTGCATATGAGGCGTTTCTTATGGCAGACTGAGAAGAAATTCTCTTACCCAATTTCATAAAGGCCCCATGACCGTCATTATTTCCATTCGGGATTTCTCCTGAGTCTCGGCCCTCTGTATGGCCTGTGCCCTCTGGATGGCAAGTGTGGGAGGAGTGCTGGCATTGCAGTATTCATCCGTCCAAGCCGGATAATCTGGATTTGTTGCCGCTGGATGTTTACCCGGGAGGGAAACGCTTTGTCGGAAAGTTGAAGCAGCGAGATTCACATTCCCATTTCATTCGTCTATCGGATTATAGCTTTTAAACAAAACGCAACGGAGCATTGTGAAGAGGACAGCCAAAAACAAAAAGAAACACACCAAAGAGAAGGGATGTATATACAAAGGTTCGTCAAGGGAGTGCAAAATATAGCGGTGCTCTATGTTCTCCCTAATATCCCCTGAGCTGTCGTCGCCTTACTCGCCAGAGCAAGGAAACCACCAAACAAACACATAACGCCACTGAATACGGAGACTTCGGAAAACCCTCCGTATTTGTCCACCATGACCCCATTAACCGGCGGGCCTAATAGTGCCGCGATAGAACTGATTCCGATCCCCATCCCCAAGTATGAGCCGAAGTCCTGAGGGTTCTCCGTGCACATGGTGAACGCCACAGAGCCTCCAGAAATTACAGTGCCAGACGTGAATCCAATAGCAATGGAATAGACCACCAATGCCGCGGTACTTTCAGCAAGGTTGAAGCATAATATCACAATACCCGTGGATATGCCACCAGCGGCGAAGACGTTCAATCGTCCAAATTTGTCCGCAAGAATCCCTGGGATGACGCGGCCAAATACGGAGGCGGCGTTGACGATGGCAAGCAGATACGATGCAAGTGTTGCGTCCATCCCCCTCGAGACAGCGTAGGTTGGTATGAAGAACAGCGGGGTGAATATGGCCATGAACATGAAGAGCATGGCGAGGGTTATGCATATGAATTTGGGATCCTTCAAAGCTCCTCCAATGAAGAGGGTGGTACGTCTTGGTGGCAGTCGAGCCTTGACGGTCACACATGAAATGGCGAGAAGAAGTATCATGACAAATCCGATGATTCGCACAGATGTCCCAAATCCCAAGGAGGAGCCGTTTAGCATCTTCGAGAACGCCATGGGAAAGATGATGCCGCCGACAGATGACCCGGCGACTGTCACGCCCAACGCGGCCGCTCTTTTCTTCTCGAAGTATTGCGAGACGGACGCCGTTGCCGGAAATATTAGGAAGCCCATGGCTGTTCCCAACAAAACGGCTTGGGCGAGCATGAACTGCCAATACTCTTTACAAAGGCTAGTCATCATGATAGCAATAACATAGAGGACTGCGGCTGGTCTGATAACCTAGCCTTATATTAGTGTCGGAGCTCATTTAAGAGGGAGAAGGGACGAACATACCCATGCACCAAACCGATCGAACAACGGTCCAGCGATGGCACCCATTGACAAATGGAGGAAGACCGCCAATGACCCTATCCAACTGATTCTGTCCGGCGATTGTCCCCGGAGTTGGTGCGTCATATAATATTCTTGGAAGACGCCAAAAGAGTTCGCATAGCCCAGAGTCGAGAAGTAGATGGACGCCGCCCCGGCCACAACCAACCACGCTCGGACACCTCCATCCGGGGCTTCACCAAATTCCGGACTTGTTGTTTCTTCGTCGACTACGGCGGCGACGCTGGTATCGTGCCCGCTATCTTTCTTCGAAGACTCGCGCTCTGGTGATGTCGGCGTCATTTGGCCGTAGCTGGCCAGGTCTAGCTACTAGTAATTCTCGCAAGGGTCGTATGACGGAGGGGGGAGGAAGTCGGTGCTTTCCCAGCACTCAGTGTCGTATATTACAAAATAATACATGATGTTTAAAAGAAAGCGGGATATTGAACTGCCCTATATATAGAAAAATTATCTCTCTTTAACACGTACTATATTCCCGCATACATCCTCGCTGCAATACCAGCAAAAGGGGGCAGGTCGGGGAGAGATTAGGGCTGAAGTCGGGGCCGATCCCCTGGGCCAATCTTATCCCGTATAAAGTCGGGGATTAGGAAGGCAGACGGACTAAACATGCAAATCCCGACTGAACCCGACCACCTTCTTCGCAGCTTCTGATTTCCCTCTTCAACATTACTACTGTTTATTTCTCCTGTCTCCGGTATCAGGTCCGATCAACTAAGAAAGTCGGAGATATCGAAGCCAAGGCCGTGGAAACAACACACGGGAACAAGGGGGGTTGAAATATCGCGATGAACCCAACCCAGCCCGACCGTCGGCGCCGACGACCAGCTGTGTATGTAGTTAACCAGAACCCCCCCGTCCGCATTTACATTTATCGGTGTCGATACCAAGCCTTTTTTTACTCATAACAATTCATGCAGTTCATGCGCGCTATGCAGAAGACAGAAGATCCGATGCAACCGAGAATGGCCGTGTAACAACTGTGCCAAGTCCAGGAATAAAACATGCGTCTACGAAAGTGACTCCTCCTCGGCATCGCTCGCCAGAAATAGCAGAGTATCGGCCGCCCAAATATCTGCTCCTCACTATGCAAAACCAAGTAACCAAACTGCGGATTCTAGCGAGACTCGTGTGTTCCCGTCCCCTGCATCTCTTGGAACCCGCCCCTTGACACCCAGCAGCCAGGCGTCCGCGCAGGAAGTTGAGGTCATGAAGAGCAGGATTAAAGAACTTGAAGAGCAGCTATCACGCTCAAGAGTGGCGTCGGGAGAGCCTTCTGTTTCGGTTAGAAATTCCAATGTCGAGATAAAATCCTCGTTGGTGGTGGGTGATATCTCCGTCCGCTATGAAAGCCGCGTCCCTGGGGAGGCCCAGACTATGAGTAGCAGTAGCGTTTTCCATAAAACACGACTATTCGGTCAGAGCCATTGGGTCAATTCATTTGTGCAGGTGGGTTCTTTGTCCTTGTGTCATATGTGTAATAATTCGTTCTGGCAGCAGGTTCGGCTAATAATCAGTTTAGTTTCGAGACATCTTCGAGACCATGGAACAGCACGCGAAGGATGCATCGAAGACGCTATCAGACATTCAGAAATGTAAATCTCTAGCAAGGACCATCAAATCACGCCGCGCACCTTCGTGGCCGTCTCCTCCAAGGACCGATTTGCCGCCCAGAGATGTTGCCGACAAGCTCGTTGACTGCTACCTTCGCACGTTTGAAAGCGTGTACCGAGTCTTGCACGTCCCGACATTCAAAAGGGATTATGACGCCCTCTGGGCACCAGGCTCAGAGCCTCCCACTTCCTTCCTGGTTCAATTAAAGCTCGTCTTGGCCATTGGCGCAACCACTTATGACGAGAAATTCTCCATGCGTTCCTCCGCCATTCACTGGGTATATGAAGCCCAGGCGTGGCTTGCAGATCCAGACTTTAAGTCTCGGTTGAACTTGCAGACTCTCCAGACGAATATCTTGCACTTGCTGGCCCGACAAACATCGGGTATAGGCGAGAGCATGGTCTGGGTTGCAGTGGGCGGATTACTCCGCACAGCGATCCATATGGGATTACACAGGGACACAGGGTGTACGCACAATGCATCGACTTTTGTCATCGAAATGCGCCGGAGGTTATGGAACACCATCCTCGAAATATATCTACAATCATGCATCGATCAGGGAGGACCTGCCCTCATCTCACTCGATGCCTTTGATACCCGGCCTCCTCGAAATTTCGACGACGAACAGCTCTTGAGCGCGGAACCTGTGCCGAAACCAGATGATGACTTCTCGCAGACATCTATCGCGATAGCCCTGTGTAAAATCTTCCCTCTCCGACTGGCTATAACGAAGTTGTTAAACGACCTTGGATCACAGGGTACATATGACGAGACACTTCGACTTGATGGGGAGCTAAGAGAGGCATACAAAGTACTCTGCCAAACTCTGAACGGATATCCTTCCTCAAACAGTGCATGGACACCCTCACAATTCCAAATAGGATTCGTCGATTTGATCTTCCACCGCTACCTCTCAGCCCTTCACATCCCGTTTTCCAGCCCACCATATGACGAGGCAGTGGCATACACATTTTCGAGAAACGTGGTCGTCGAGAGCTCGCTGAAGATTTGGCGTATCGCATGCCCCTCATCTTCCATCATGATTGCAGGCCCGTCTACAGATAACAACAGCTTGACCAGCGAAAGCGACCTAGGACGGCTGACGTACCGCGGTTCCGGATTCATCCGGGCACTTTGCATACAAGCAGGCTTCATGATCGCGGCCGAACTGAAGCGGCAGTTACAGGAACAGAGTCTGGGGCCCATGGCGTTACGGCCCGACCTGCTCGCCGCACTCGACGGATTCAAGGAGTGGACTCTGCAGTGTGTCAGGGAGGGAAAGACAAATGTAAAGGGTTGCCTGATCATTTCTATGCTTGTTGCGCAGATAGATGGCCTGAGCCGACGACTTTCAGCGGATCAGATCACCGATCTGGTCATGCAGGCTGCGAAGGATGTCGTGAAGACGTGCTTGCCGATACTCGAGGAAATGGCGGCTCAGAGCCAGGAAACTGGGGGGCCGATGGGTGGTATAACTCCTCCTGAGGCAATGGAGGACTGGGATTTCATGGTAAGTTTGAGTGGGCGCAATCGTGAACGTAGCTAGCAATTACTTACTGTATTTCACAGATGTCTGCTGGCCAGTTTAACATTGGAGCTGGAGAGCCTATGAACTGGGTATTCGGTGATGATATGATTCAGGGACCACCACTCTGGTGATGAACGCTCATACAGACTTTCCTGTGCCTTGTCGCATGCTTTCTGGGGACTGCGAATGGACGAGATAAAACAAGCAATGAATGACAGACCCACGTCAGTAAAATGCTAATATAGAAGTGCATGTTTTCAAAGAAACCGAGTAATATACTACAGTGGATATCAAAGGGGTAATCTCTAAGAAAGGGAAAACACCAAAAGCTGAGCGATAGCAAGCAGTCAGCCAACATATAAATACTTGCTCTTCGCATTTGACAATATAAAACTTAAATGAAATAAACGGTCTAAGAGAATGGGGGTAAACAAAAAGTGCTGGGGGGGAATCTCTAGGTAAAACAAAATCCGTAAACATGAGTTAATAATGAAAATTTCAACAAAAAGGGAAAACATTACGTAGAAACAAAGGAAACAGTGATTGATGTAGGAAAAGTGGTGGGGAAGTCCCCAGAAATAGTAATAAAACAAGAATAAATCGACGGGTAATGATGATCAAACTGATGAGTCAAGGTTTGACAGCAGGTAGGAAATGGTATAATAGGTAGGATAGCAGAAACATCGACGTATCAAAAAAAAAAGAAGAAGAAGATCAGAAATCCAAATATTCTGTCACCACAGAAAGGCAAATCACAAATAAACAAAACAAGGGTCGGGAATTAACATAATTTCAATCCAAAAGGGCCGAGAGCAATAACCGAACATTTAATGAAACTATGCAGAGACGGTGTAGTGTATAAAAAAGAGATGGGTATGAGTGGGAATATAGTGCCTGGATATAATATACGCCGACAAAAATTTGCAAAAAATAGTGAAAAGAACAGAGGAAAGATGTCTGATGTACAGCAGATGGCCTTTCATCAGTAATAACCAACGACCATCGGGGTAGCGAGGTGAGCAATCGAGTATTGATGGTACCCTCGTACAACTGGTCTGAGAATGACGACCACAGCATCGCCATAGGATAAACAGGTTGTCAACTCCGGGCTTTCTTCCGGCCATAAACGCCTAGACGCAAATTGGCCAGCCGCTCCGCGAGTCATTTCTGTAAAACAGTGCCCTTGGGACTTTCCACGACATCAGGATCAGGTACACCCTTGGCAGCTTCTTCATCACCGGTCGGTGTTTCCACAGCACGCGTAGGCTGTGTAGGCGAAACGGGTACCGATGTGCCCTTCACAATGAGAGGAGATCCAGGCGTTTCCGCTAGCGACGAAGACCGTGGAGGATGGATGGGTTCAGATTCGGAATCGGCCTGTGGTGCGGGGTGGAAGGGGGGGTATTCAGGCTCGTGAATGTCTGCCGCAGGAAGCAGCTGGGGTTCATTCGTCGATTGTCCGCTCGGATTTGGTGTGCCAGAAAAATCTAGTCCTTCTAAGGGACCTAATATGGATGGTGATACTGGCCCAGGGTCGGAATTGATTGTACGGGCCTCGTCAGTAGAGCTTCTAGCATCGCCGAAGGCTCCACTCGCCCCTTCGATGGGGCTGAACGTGTCGACTTCCTCAATATCCTCGTCAGCACACTCGAAGGGGACGTCGTCTTCCTCTTCCTCGATAATTTGGCTTTTTCTTGCTCCTGTACCTGCGTTTGGAGCTCCCGCGCTTATACCAATAACGCCTTCCCGCGATTTCGGCAGCCCTGGGGTTCCTGGGCCACTGGAAGCGACTAATGAGGAGGTGGCAATGGATGGCCCCTTGAAAACGGATCTCTTTCGTCGAGCAAATACGATACCTGACGCAGGCGAAGACAGGAAAGGCCCAGGAACAGGTTCGTTGAACGCATTACGCACATTTCCGTTAGGGTGACCAGAGTTAGCAAGCGGATGAGGCCCACGAACAAGTCTGATGTTGTTAGGGAAGTGCGCAGTTGTGCTTGGTGTTGCCGGTAAAAGTTTGATCGAGGTATGGGGAGACCGAGTAACTTGCTTTGCAGAGGACGCCACAGGGGTGTGCACAGTATCGATACTATTGGATGAGACGGAGGACGTTTTTGAGTGTGAGTGCGCGTGGTGGATACTTCGGATAGACGACACTGATGAGGACGTAGATTTGCGTCCTCGTAAACCGTGAGATGAACGGCGGTATGAGTTCCGAGGGGTGAGGGGCGACGGGGAGAGGGAGTTACGGTGGGAGTTGCCGGATTTGAGTGGTCGGGGTTGATGAGAAAGGGAGCCTGACCTAGCAGCACCGGGATATGACGCATTACTAGGGGTAAGGCTGCTTGCTGTAGACGAGCGTTTTACTTGCATTGGGGTTTGCTGTGTTTGACTGAAAGAGGTATTAGTAGGAGTAACCAGGGCCTGCTTAGTTGCAGGCTCCTTGTTTTTGGGCGGGCCAGATTTGTCGGTCAGGAACTTGAGGGATGCGCTATGTGCAAATGACTTTGAATGAGGCGACTTGGCGCGCTTCGTGGATTCTATGAGCCAGTGCTTGATAGACGCAAGCTGGCTGATTATAGGATGTTGTCGGCGGCGCGTGCCATGCCTTCTAAGAATACTTTGCGGATGGGTTAAATCAGGCTGAGAAGCGCTGAGATGGAGTGTACTGTTCCGCGACCGTCGATTCTCTTTTGGCGGAGGAGCCGGTCGATGGCGAGACGAGCTGGCCGACCGGACCGAAGTGTCCTTCTCGATTGGCGGCGGGGGCAGAGCAGAGATAGGCGACGATGTGACAATTGCGGTCTCCGGGAGTTTGGGAAGATCGGGTACAACGATTTGGGCTAGTGGTATATTAGAATCCTATCAACAATTTTCCGCAAGCTGTACTTACGGGTTGGTATGCTTCGCCTATCCCGTCTTCCCCTACTTCTCGGCGGTTCAGTAGAATGACCTTCCTCATCAACTTCGACAAGCGCAGCGGATATCCGTTTCAGCCGGCTACTAGCTGCACTTAATCGACGTAGATTCTTGGCTTCAGCCTCTCTCTCACGCCGTTTCCGCTCCCGTCTCTTTTCCTTGCGTTCTTCTTTTTCGATCAGAAGCGCCCACCAGCCTGCCAGGGCATCGCAGCGCTGCGCCAGAACATTTTCAATCACATGGTCTATATTTACGCCGGCACTCCGCATCCGCTCTAGGGTAGTCTTTTCCAACGGAGTTGTGAACGGGGCAGGCCGCGTGAGCTTTAGGATTGCCTGCTGCTGTGGAGCGTGTTCTGCTAGAAATGGATGAGCCAAAATCTCGGGCAAGGTAGGTCGAAGCAGTGGCCGTTTTGATAGTAGCTTATTTATGAGGGACTTGGCGTCCTCTGGAAACCGATCGTTGTACTTGGGCTCCTCCGTTAAAATCTTTGTTTTCGTCACCTGGTCATCGTCTTCGTCGTAAGGCAACTCCCCGGCAATGAGGGCGTATAGAATGATGCCCAGACTCCACACATCCACCTTCTCGCCAGCATATTTCTCGCCCTTCAGCATTTCCGGTGCGCTATAGCAAATTGTTCCGCAGAAGGTTTGCAGATAGCTAGCCTTGCCCTCATATTCCCTCGTGAAACCGAAATCGCATAGCTTGACGTTTTCATGCTTGTCGAGTAGAATATTTTCCAGCTTTAGGTCCCGGTGTACGCAGGACTTATTATGGACGTAGCAGACGGCGCCAACCAATTGTGTAAAAATCCGTTGGACTTTGTCAATCGGCATCGGTCCATTGCGGATAAGGTAGTTGTACAATTCGTCCCCTAGAAATTGAGCTTGATTAGACAACCATTACACCTTCAATTTATATCGGACGATATTGCGTACCTGGACAGTACTCTAAAACCAGCCAAACGAGCCTTTCCGTCACGATCACCTCATACAACCGGGCTATATGGGGGTGGAGGAACTGGCGATGGTGGTGGATTTCGCGCGCCAGGTTTGCGTCTTCGCGATCCGACGACTTGAGAACGACCTGCACACCCGCCCCATTATTAGCCTCATTTGCACCCGTACATAGAATCGCAAGCACGACGTCCTCCGCACCTTGGAGCCATTGGTAAGCTTATGCGTTGCGAGATAGACCTTTCCGAACGAGCCCTTCCCGATCAGAGTTCCGAGACTATAGTTTCCAACATTCCGCAGCTCCTTCGACGAGAACTCTCTGCAAACAGGCGGCTTAAGTCAATATGGGTTGTTTCGCGACAGACGGGGCGGTATATCGACGGAGACGGGGCCGTAGAGGACAACCGGGGGCGGGGGGGACACTCACTCCAGTAGCTCATGGTAGGAGCTGGCAAGCTATGCGGAAACAGAACAGTCAGCCCATCGATTCGACCAGACAAACAGCACACTTCACTCAGACAACCCAGGCACACGGCGGACGGCGACTGCACACACCTTATCCTTTTGAAGCTGGGACTCGACTCTCGACCTCGGCGGCGGCATGTGTACGGCTCCAAGCTGCCCCTCGCGGTTCTCTTCTCCAAGCAGATAGCCAGACTAGGCCAGGCCTGCCATGTAACAACGACGAGCGACGGGGGATAGATATGTAGAGGGTATGGATATGGCGGACAGCGTCGAGGGGTTGGGTGTGGAAGACAAATCGTCGTCGACGATGGAGGTTGGCAACGGCGCGAACTTGGGACGGATAAATAAATTTGGCGGCGGCGTGACGATCAGAAGAAACCAGACTGCTAAACACCCCCCCAAAAACAACCCTAAAACCACCTGGAGTGCTGCACGTATTTACTGTTGTAACCTTGGAAGTCTTCGCTGGAGCTAGCTGGCCAGGTTCACACTTCTAGCGTTCTCTAGTCGCCTGTCTCTGCGTATTGAATGGCTTGACGCGGGAGAATTGGCTGTGATGGGCCCGGCTTCTGACTTGGCGGCGTTGCGATGCGGACGTGAACAAGGCAAGATTTCACCTGGATGCCCCTATTCCGAGCACTGCGAATAGTCACTCACTGATATACAGCCAGGATCCCCCATGGCCAAGCTGCTGGCTTTTAATTTCGCCGCCCCGTCGTCATTGTCTCGCGCCATACAGAGCCCTGCGCCAACCCGCCTCCCTAGACGCGATATTAATAGCCTCCAATGCCGCGGCTGGTTCCAACATTCTTCATCGTTGTTCGTTCGAGGGTTGCTAGCCATTGACAATTCCCGGCGAGGTCTTTTTGTTTTATTCATTCAAAATGCTACTCCATCATCGCCGGTACGCTCCTACAACCAACCCCCAGCGAGTCGCTGCTCCAACATCCGAGAATCACTACAGATGTCACATGCATGTCTAGTTATCTATCTATAGGAACCGTCCAGGTTGGTTTACGATGGAATGAACATTTGGGCCCGGCTTCTCGGGGATATTAGGTACGTGCACTGACAGCCCTTGGACCCTGATAATGTATCTGAACCTGTAGCATTCGTAAGTAACATGCCAATTATTGTGAAACATGTGGTTCATTTACAGCAGTCAATGGGCCACAATGAGTCTGTCTTGCTTTTATTTTAAAAATCCATTATCCATTCCCCACTGATACAGCGCAAGGTTGTTGCAAACTGATGGGAACACACAAAGAAAGCGCAAAACAACAGCCAGGAAATCAATCATAGTCTATTCGTTGGTATTCTTAACCAATGAATGCTATATAAAGGAATACAAAATCTAATATTAGTTTCCTTTGCCGCATCCTACACAGCATTCAGCTTCTCGAATTGAATGCCGCGGCCACTTCTCATGTCCCCGCAAAGACCCTGCATATATGATATGCCAGACAAACTTCCTTGTCTTAGCCCTGAGCCACTTTTATGCCATTGACGCATAATAGGAACGGCATTCCTTCGCGGAGCCTGCCAAAGCAAGAGAAAAAGAGCAAAATCAAAATCCGGTTTTTATTATATAGACCGTGATCTCAAGCAATTATGTCACAAGAAGACAAAAGGCGGCGAAAAAAGAAGTGGAAAAAGAGAAAGCCGTCATAGGCAACCAACCCCCAATAAGTACCCCAAATAATTACGTTTGTTTCCATTTGGAAAGAAACGAAAGGAAACAAAGATGCCCCCGACATTCTATATCACCCACAACCAACAACCAAACCAACCATTAAACCAAAAAACCTCCCATTCACAGAACAGCCAACAACCCCACACCCGCCGCAATCAGTCCACCCTGCGCACCGACACGCGCCGCAGCACCAGTAGGCGCTACCAGAGGGGTACTCGTTGGATCAGAACCGAAGGTGGGCACGGTGACAGATGGGAACGAGTCGGTCGGGGAGGCACTGGGGTCATCACCGCCGTTTGTCGGGGTAGGGGTGGGGCTGGCGGTGGGCGGCGCGGTCAAGCTTTCCGTCGCGTCGCATTCGGACAGCGAGCTGCCGTTGGGACAGCAGCCGGCGTCCGTGCAGAAGTAGCCCTCCGGGCAGTAGGCTGTGGCGGGTTATTAGTTACGACATGACATACAAAGGCAAGTGGATAGGAGGTTAAGTGGAGAAGTATATATCGCTTGATGTGGGATAAAAAGGGGGTGGGGGGGGATATGCAACTTACTCCCATCCGTGCAGCAAGACTGTCCTTCCGTCGGGTTATAGCAGTTAGGGAAGCCACCGCATTCCTCGAAGCCTTCGCCGCACGATCTCTCGCAGGTGTAGGGGGCCTTGATTGGTTTGCAGATGTCCAGCTGGCGGCCTTCGAGGTCCCGGATGGCCATGGCGGACATGCGGTGGGCGGGCCGGATGAGACCTGGTTCCATGGCGACTGCCGCGGCAGCGCTGGCGATGAGCATGATGGATTGGAGATGCATTGTGGCTTGTGTTGATGTGTATGGATGTCTGGATGGAGGGCGGGTAGGAGAATTGCGTGGAATATAGAATGGGTCTAAGGATAGGAGGTACGAAGCGTGTTTTTTGAGAAGATCGAGGATAGTAGAAAGAAAAGGGACCAAATTCAGAATGGGAAATCCTCTCGCTCTTTATATAAACTCTCTTTTTTACCCATCCCGCTAGCTTTCATCGCAAGCGAAGACCCCCTGACGCCACAGACATTGGAAGGGGGAAGAGAGCAGGCATCAGCCTCAACCCAACATCGTCAAGAGACATGCCGACAGTCCGATTCTGCGCTGGGACCCATTTGCAGTGGCTGCTTGATTGACCGAGAGCAGCATATACGAGGTCGATGGAGACTCTGGGAAGCTGAGATTGAGGATCTTTCCAAAACGCGACATGCCAGCCCCAGCTTGCTGGGTAGCGAGACAGGGGCAGTGAACAATGGTGTGGAGATGAAAAAAAGTTTGGTTGAGCCGCAAGAGAAGTGCCGCGCTAATCAAGAGGTGTCAAAAAATGACAGCTTTGGAATACCACGATGGGATAGCTCCGATAAAGTGTGGTTGACAACACGTTGTTTCTGTCCAAGGGCTTATCCATCATCACTGCGGCATTGAGAATTGGAATCAACAAGCAGTCCCAAGATACCACAAAAGTAGTATCAAAGTATGAAGATTGCAAGTGCCGTCACTCAACCTCCCATGGCAAATAGCCAAGAAACAAAGTTCTTGTTAGGCCATGACAATCCTCATTTAGGGGGCACCCAATCGCGAATAAAAATGCAGCGAAGCGTCAGGGATCAAATGGTGACTGTGCTCTCGAGTCTCGAGTCTCTGCAAATGGTTATGGGTCAGATCAAAACGTGGAGAAGAAGTGGATATCGGGGCCAAGATTCAGGAAGATCGATCGTATTATCTATGGGCACTGGGATGTCATCATGTCAACTTTGCTTCCACTGAGCTGAAGAATTTGTTAAAGATGTTGGCGAATATTTGCGCCTGGAAAGGAAAGAGATGGAGCAAAGGAACGAGACGAAATGAAGTGAAAAAGGGGGAATGGAACCATCAGCCAAAAGCAAAGAGGCTTGAAAGCTGCATGGTTCGTTAAAGAAAGCTGTGATTGGCATGGACCTCGTATTCTTCACGCTGGCCAAAGATAGCATCTCCACATTTCGGTTGGGTTGATTGCGCCAACGGACCAATGGTGTGTGGCTTCCATTTCGAGAGCCGAAGAGAAGAAAATGTCCGGAAGAAAAGTCAGAAAGGAGAAGAGCCAACCAAAGCCAAGTCTGGCGGCGACTTGGGACATGCGAGGAATCAACGGTTTGAGGAATGCAACATCGTTTCTTCTGTGGCAAGATCAGCTCGCGACCCCGCAATTTGCAGCAGAGCCTCACGCCAGCAGAGGATCAGATATGCAGCCACAGGCAACAATCCTGTTTGCAAAATCCGATCCTGGCGAAAGATCAGAGGATCCGCAGATGCTTTGAAAGCGAAGTTGGCGGTTCAACGTTGGATCAAGCAACAAGTTTGCTGCGGCTGAAAAAGCTTGGCAGGATCTACCAAGCGGCAGGAAACATAAGCATAATTTTATGCATGTGCTGGTATCTCTGCCCGAGGGGTGGCAGACATCGAATAGAATAAATAGATAGATAAAAATAAGTTCTGAGGGCGGGTTTTTGAATGGCCGATATCATATTCTTCAAAAGCTTTTTATCCAATATAATAATACACTAGTATTGAACCAAAGAGGGGATATAAATTTTCCTGATCAGATAGATCTAGCTGGAACTGAAAATAGTGGGAAAATTGATGACCTGCATCGACCTCGGCTGATGCGGATTATTTGCTCGAAGTATTGTTGCCCTCGAGTGAGGCTGGATAGATTGGTTCACCGCAAGTTCGCCCCTCTGGCGACTGAAGACCAGTGAGCTGCGCAGTATGCAAGTCAGGCTGGCTCGCAGTTTAATGCGCATATGACGTTTGATAGCATGGCGAGAGATCAGCGAGAGTCGATAACGAGGCTGAGTATTTCTACGTCACAGACCCCTCAAATTTGGGCATGCCATGACAAGCCAAAGTCGGGAAAACATTGTCCGATTTTGCTCACTCAGGCACTGTGCCCGACCACCATGGAAGTGATTCGAGATGCTGTCGCGCTCGTTTACTGGTACAGAATGTCGGGTCGACACTGGCAATACCCGCTTCCTCGAATAGCCCCAGACTGGCCAAGCCAAGATAGGAGTGCAGCAGATCTATAGGCCATCAGCTTGGAGTTTCGGCGCATATAAGCTGGAACGGTGGACCCAATCGCCTACCTGGGGGGTCACCATAACATTTTCCAAATCCGCCGATAAAATGCTGCGTTCTCTCAAGCAGGAACTGGCGATTTGCATCCATATTAATAGTACTGAGACGATCCAGGATCTAAACACAATCAGCATGGAACTAAATCACTGGCATAGAGGGGAAGCTTACTCCTAATGTTCCTGTGACCCAAAAGGAATAGCATGTGTCGGCTACTTTATTTGTTCTACCGTTGAATCCGGCCCAATGGAAGTCCTCGCATGGCCTCTGCGTTGCCGGACATATATCGGGGAGGGAAGAAATTCTCTCGTCGATTGACTGTTGATCCAAGGCCTCGGGACCGCTATCCTCATTTTCAGACTCATTTTGGCTCTTTTCTTTGAGTACCGTTGTCTGATGCCACACCAGCCACCGCACTAAATCTTCGAACCTCGAGGTTTCAGGGGCGAAAGAAGAGCTTGCGTCGGGATCGGGAGGAGGCATATGCCCGAGGAATGAAAGAGACGCGATGCCACAGTATGTCAAACCAGCTATAATGGCAACAGTAAGTTGGGAACCGGTTATCATGCATGTAGGGCGCAGACTGCGTACCATGGGATTCTGTAACCGGCGCTTCTCCAAGTCCTCCATCATACGACTATGGCGTGGTCAGCCAGGATATCCTCTGGAAGGAACCAGGTGGGAGGAACGAACCTGACAGGCCAAAATATGGGAAACCAAACGCTCGACGTTTATATCTTCAATATCCTTGAGGTAACCTTCATCCCTTCCCCTGAGTACATATCGAACCCCTGACGCGCAACAACAAAATCGTAAATCGTTGCTCCCTTCAATTTTCCCTCCAGCCCCTAATACCTCCCCAAAACTCCCATCTTCTCGTTGCATCCTGCGCAGCCAAACCAAACATTCTCGCCGTTTTACGCGGTGCAGGTCGTCTCCCAGTATTATAAGCGTCATGAGGGCGAAGAAAGTCGCGGGGACATTTGCTGGATCCCAACATTCATTTTCAGGTGTTCTCTTCGACTGTCCAAATATCGTGCCGGTAAACCCTCGGAAACCACCAGATGGTACCTGGCAGTGGTAGATCCAGTCGATATAGCCCTGGCGTTCAGCGGGGGTGATGTTTCCGTCGAGCGCGTCTAGGAGGTCCAGGCCTGCAATGGTGAAAAAGGCCAATGTCATGCGATTGGAGTCATTGGAGATATAGCCCTGCGGCAGGTATGTTTTGAGGCATCGTAGGAAGTATTTGATCTGGCGGTCTTTGCGGAGGGCTGCGGTGCTGGCCGTCATGGCGGGGGCTGATGCGGAGGAGGGGTTATGCAGTGCGTAGGTCTGCAGGATGCTGGCGAGAATGGAGGAAGTGCCAATTGCTGCGTCTGTCGGTATGCTATATGTAGGGAAACCGTCAAAGGGCAATTCCGAAACCCAACGCCACAAAGATGGCTGTTGCATGTGTGAGGGACATGTACGCCCAACTGCAACTGCGGCGATAGAAGGCGGAGTTTAGCTGCTGGCTTGGCAGTGAGATCGCGTTAGTCAGCATCCAGACAGAAATTCCCCATCTCCAGGCCGACGACACTCCAACGTCAGGGTCTCTGCACCGCACCGTCTGGGCACTTGAGGATCTCGACGGCACAGGCAGCCCTCCAGAGGCTGCAGGTTCACCATGAGCCGGTTGTCGTCGAAAAACTACATCCGGCTGCATGCCCTCTTCCAGTTCCTGCTGGCTGTTTACCTCACCAATTGCCGCGAGGTCATCACTGATGCCGAGCTGGTATACAACGTCAATGATGTTGTTCGGATTGTAGGTGCCTGTCCTGTCTCTTGTGTGCAGTAGACACGACGAATATACGTTGGCATTTTGCTGGAGATTGTTTGCATTACAAAGGGCATGGCTAACAGCCGGTGACACAGGATGCGAAGCCGACGTTCTCACGTCCTCGCTCTCCATTAGCATACTGCGGCATAATCCTCATAACCTTCGCTCTCTTTGATCTGATTCTCGCCATCAAACTGCCCCTCATCAACCAGATCATTTCCATGTCTCAGATCATCAACCACAGAGCGGATGATTCCCCTGCCGTCTCCGCCGCCGTCAACAAAGTGATTCGGGTTTTCAGTTCACTCTTTTTCCACATCTGCGTCCTGCTTGCCCTAACACGATTACTTGTGTTTTCCGTCATATCATTACAGATCTATTCGTCTGCCCCTGAGATCTGGATGCCTGCTGGTATGCAGAGTACATCCGTATGGAATTCCAGGGTCAATGAGGCGAAAAATAAGGTGGTGCTTGGGTACGGGATGCTGGAGATCATGTCTTCCGCATGGGTAAGTTGCGTTTCTTTCGGTTTATTTTGGATTTTTGGATATCCGTAAATACTAACTATTTTAGACACTGCTCTCGTTAAAGGCAGAACGGCGGGCAACGGAAGCTCTCATTTTTTCAGCGCCAATGCGGCGGCTCCTACGATAGTATACGTATTTATCAATCGACGATATCACCCCCGACTGTCCCGAATACATTTGAAGCAAGGGATTTTTGCCTGCAGCGCAGAATTGCTCTATGGAATCGAACGCTTTCAGGGATGGTGGAAGCGCGGGCAACGGATTATCCTCGATCGTTTATTTCAATAATTTTTCGGGATTAAAAGAAGCGGACATCAAACACGTTCCCCAAACCCCCCTGACGGACGAAACGAATACATAGATACCTTTATTGGTTTGTTATTTGCAATTTGCACCTTGTTCTTCAATTCAGCCCGTATCATACCCTGTTGCAAGCATCTGTTTTCTGGTTACGTCATGAACGGCCTATCTGACAGTCAAGTGTACACAATGTCCTCAACATACACCCCGTGTATAAACTTGTTTGTTTTACCAATTAATTCAATTCATTCCAAACCCACTCCTATCCCCATTCTATAAAAAAAAGTCTAACCCACAACCTCAAACAACCTCCTTTCCTCCCCCCCCATGGCAATCTCCTTAACCGTCCACCCCCACAACTCCTCCTGACACCCCACCTCATAACTCTGCACACTACTCCTAATCCTCTTCCTCGCCTCAAAATACCCCCCCTTCTCCCCCTCCACCCCCTCCCCAACCGCCAACCACGCCAACGTCTCCCCCGACTCCTCCACCCGCCTAATATTCTTCGACACAAGCACCTGCAACAACGGCACAATCCGTGGAAACACCACCGCAACCAACCACCGAAACACCACCCCAGCCTCCCTCACCAACCCCGTCCCGGGCATCGCACCGGGATCAAACGAAACAACCGTCCACCTCTTCCCACCGTCCGCCTCGCGCATCTTCTCCAGCCGCCGCTCCAACGCATACCCCCACAGCACATTCGCCAGCTTACTATTCGTATAATGATTCGTGCCCGTGGGGCCGCCTTTGGCAGCGGCGGGGGGCCGGGCGAGCTGCTCGGCACTCACGAAGCGGGCAGTCGGCATCCCCGTGCGCTGGGCGGGATCATGCGTGCCGCTGGCGGTGATTACGATGCGGGCGTCGTCGGCTAGGAAGGGCTGGAGGAGGGAGAAGAGCAGGGCGTGGCCGAGGTGGTTGGTTGCGAAGGTTGTTTCGATGCCGGAGGAGGGGGTGTAGCGGGTGCCGGAGGGGTATTGCATGCCGGCGTTGAGGAGGAGGGCGGCGAGGGGGGGGTATTTTTTGCTGCTGGTGGAGAAGGTGTGGATGAAGGAGCGGATGTTGGCGGGGCTGCTTAGGTCGAGCGGGAGGTAGTGGGTGTTTGTTTGGGAGAGGGTGGTGTTTATGGTGGCTGCGGCGGAGTTGGGGTCGGTGCGGGAGGCGAGCAGGATGGTGTAGGTTGGGTGGCTGCGGGCGAGGGAGAGGGCGCAGTGGTAGCCTAGGCCGTGGGTGCCGCCGGTTATGAGGATGGTGCGGGCGGGCATGGTTTTGCCTTCCATTGGTATTGGGATTTGATTGAGGTGGTTATCTGTTTGGAGTTGAGTGATGCTGTACTATCTACGGATGGATAGAATTGCAGATTTATATAAAATCAGCCATGACTGAAAACTCAACCTCACAACGCCCCTACCTAACTTTAACTCCCATATATCCGCAATTTTCTCCACGGCGTTCTTTCTATACCCGCAACTTGCAAGCGTTGAAAAAAACAGCCATCTCGTCCCAGAACGCCACAAGCCACCACATCTCGCCTAGTATTAGTATCTCCCAATACAAATTCAACCGGATGAATAGTTACTCCTAGGTAGGTAGCCACCAGCACATCCACTCCTAACTCCGAATAGACGTGTGTAGCTCGTCTGCCTAGGTAGCAGCTAATTCCAGATTCCAAAAACACAGATGCATCTCTCCACTGTACCCCTGAATATAAAGTAGAAGCCGATGAGGTCATCGTTGCCAAGCCGAACGGCACCGTCGATTTAGAGTTGAGAAATTGCTTATTCAGCAGGCACCAGCCAATCAGACCCGTGGACGCGGTCAGCACCTCCCAGAAGCAGCCTAGCGCCATCTGGACAGGTCGACGTCACTGTTGTGCCTGCTCGGTGAGCGGTGATGTCTGCGCCCATGAGAAGACGAGAGATGAGAAGGGATGAAGGGGGACTATGTTCTCAACAAACTCCGCAATCTCCATCTTCTCACCCTTCTCACCGAAATCAACGGTGCCGTTCGCATCCTCCGCCCTAGCCTCACCACCGTCGAGATCTATGCATCGAACTAAATACTACTAATAACCATGCCATCAGCAACCTCCCCCTCCCCCGACTCCCTCCCTCCCCCCTCCCACCTCTTCCACTACCACCCCGCCCACCGCATCCTAATCTGCCGCCCCTGCAAATACGCCATCCAGCCCCGCGCCATATCCCGCCACCTAAAGGAGATCCACCACATCTACCGCGCCTCCCGGCGGCCTTATACCGACTACGCGGCGCGCCTGCAGCTGGCCGAGCCGCGCGATGTGCGGTTGCCCGGCGCGCATGATGAGTTTCCCGTGCGGGGGTTGCCGGTTGAGTGGGGGTTTAGTTGTTTGGCAGAGGAGGCAGCGGGGGGTTGTGGTTGTGGGTATCTATGTGTGTCGCTGAAGCGGATGAAGGGGCATTGGGTTAGTGAGCATGGGCGGGCTGGGAAGGGGAAGGGGGATTGGAAATCTGTCCCGCTGCAGACTTTCTTCAGGGGGAATTTGCTGCGGTATTTTACGAAACCGGCGGGCATACAGGATAGCGATGGGGATGGGGTAGAAGATGCAGGAACCAGAGCGGAAATCGCCTTAACTACCTCAACCTTCGCCGCAGGGATAGACAACCTCTCCCTCTCCCTCGATGTCTCCCCGGACACCTCCACACCGACCCTCCTCACCCACTTCATCTCTTCAACCAGCCACACCCTCGCCATCAACCACGCAACGGCACATGTCTGGACCACCATCGTCCCCCAACTAGCCTCCACAACCCCCTACGTAATGCAAGGTCTCCTCGCCTGCTCCGCCCTGCACCTCGCGCACCTCTCCCCGCACACGTCGCAGAAGCGAGCCTACACGCTGCGCTCGTACCAGCTACAGGAAGAAGCAATGCCCCACTTCCGCGCCGCGGTGGGAAATAGACAAGCGCACGTTTCGAACTTTGAAGCGGTGCTAGTCTTCGCGCATTTTCTGATTGTATTTTCCGTCGCGGCGGAGAGGGCGGGAGGGGACCTGTTCCTCGTTGATAACCAACAACAAAACGCAAACCCAAACCCAACCGCCAACACGAACGAGATACGAAACGACTCCGACCCCCGCGCCAGGGAATCCGCCCTCCTCCCCTACTGGCTCTACTCGCTACGCGGCGGCTGCGCAATCGTCAACGACGTCTGGGCGCACCTGATCCGCTCCCCCATCAGCCCGCTGACAGAGCAATGGGACGTGCAGATCGAAACCTCCCCGGGAAGCGGCACCTTCATCGCCTCTCCCTCCAACGACCCGGACGCCGTCGCGGCGGCTACGAATAACGAGCTCTCCGCCCCGCCCTCGCTGGAGGAGAATGTGCTTTTGGGGAAGTTGCTTGGTTATATCCCGACAAATGGTGATAGTGATGATGAAAAGGAGGTTGAAACGTGGACAACGCGTGAATGTGAGATCTACACGGACGCAGCGACGCGGTTGAGCATTGCGTTTCTCAAACTGCGGGCGCTGGGCGGGCGGGTGTCGGCGTGGGATGTGTTGAGGATTTGGCCGTTGAGGTTACCTGTGGGGTGTTTGGAGCTGTTGGGTGGGGGGCATATGGGGATGTTGTTGTTGTTGGGGCATTATGCGAGGATTTTGAGGAGGGTGGAGGGGGTGTGGTTTTTTGGGGGGGAGGGGGCGAGGTTGGAGAGGGTGGTTAGGGGGAGGTTGAGGGGGGTGTGGAGGGGGAGGTTAATGGAATTGGGGGAGTTAATTGGGTAATTGGGGATATGGGGATATGGTAGGTAGGTGTTTGGATGAATGATTTTGATGGTATTTCAGGATATTTCTTATATGGAGGGCTGGGTGGGCTATCTGATGGTAGGTAAGTAGGTAGGTGGTAGTTGGGTAGGCAATGCAGGTAAGTCTCCTATAGCAATCAAAGGAAAGGCACATGGAGGGTATAAATATTGGCAAAAGACAATACAATCAATTCACTACTACATACACACTCCATCAACTAATTAGTTAATCAAGTAAAGAAAACACATCAAGCAGCCCTTCCCACCACCAACCATTACCACACCCCCTCCCTCCCTACATTACACTAGCATACACCCCCCCCCTCCTAAAGCTAAAACAACCCCATAGCCACCGCCCCAACCACCCCCATCACACCCGCACCAGCACCAACCCCAACCCTCCCCGCCGCCCCCGTCTCCGTCGGCTTCGGCGCCTCAGTCCCAGCCCCAGCACCAGCCCCAGTCCCCGTGGGCTCCATCGAATGCGAAGCCGGATGCGTCCCAGTCGGAGTCCCCGTAGCACTCCCCGTGGGAGCACCCGTTTTAGTACTGCAGACCGCACTATCGGGGATATCGGTGATGCCTGCGGTGCCGCAGATGCCTTTTGCGAATTGGATTGTTTCTTTACCGTCTATCAGTCCTTATCCTATCCTATATGTAATGTATGAAGGTATGGGATGTGGTGGGAGGTAGTTAGGGTAGTGTAGTTAGGGTAGGGGGAGTGCTCACTCTCCTGCTCCTCGGCCGAACAGCTATCGGCAACGCAGCAGGTGATGGCGTCGATGAAGCTGTCTGCGGTGCAGATGCATTTGACGTCGAGGCCGCAGTCTTTGGGGATGGAGTTTAGGGCGCAGTTTTGCTATAATATCCGGGGTTAGTTGGTTGTTTACTGTGGTTGTGTTGTGATGGATGGGGTGTAGGGGAGATATACAGCGCACTTGGGCAGGCCACCCAGGCCCTGGGCGGAGGCGAGGGCGAGGAGGGTGGTGGTGGTGGTGAGGAGGGTGAGTTTCATTGTTGTGGTGATTGATTGTTGTGGTGGTGGATGGGTTGGTTGATTGGTGTCGATAGTAGCGGTGGATGATGGATGCGGAGAAAGAGGAGGAAAGTAATTGGGCAATCTGGGGATGTTAAATAGTTGAATAGTCGGGCTTGGCTGTTCTTTACTATGGGTGGCGTGAGGGGAAACCGGCAGTTCACAGCAACTATTAGCCAGGGGATGGATTTAATATTTGTTTGCTTGATACTCGCTACGACGGTGTGCTACTCGCAGACAGGCTGGCTTCCTGGATATATCTGTAGTTGTTATTGAAAAGAAATATCCAACACTGCCTGCAAACGGCATGTCGAATACTCGGTGGCACTGCAGACGCCTGCAACTGTCCGTGTAACTGAGATAGAAGTAGACCTCTAGAACAGGAATTGAATTGAATATCTGATATCCTGTATTTTGATATCTTGATATTCAATTCCTGTTGCATCTGGTTGTCTGTCAGCTATTTAACATCCCATCGACATCGTGTTAGCGCGACTTCATCCTCGGATCAACAACATCACCAAATCCGCATTGACTGGCGATCAGTCTCCTCATCCCAGCACTGGTTATTCTGCATCTCTTTGTCTGTTGCGCCACTCACTTCTCTCCTGTCCTCTCCCGAATATAACCATGCTCCTCCCGTCGTGACCGTCGAATCCTGTACAACATCCCCTGTTCTCTGCCGTCTGCTTGACGGGTACACGCCATGGCGCTCGGGATTCTCGAAGACACCCACCTCGACCACGTCCCTGGTATATCCCCGACCATCTATCTATCCATTGCGCCTCTAACTGTATCTAGGAACCACCTTCATCCTCGACGCGGAGACCAGCTCCACAGAACAAGAAACCTCCAACCCAAACCTCAAGTATGACCGTAGCGGGCCTGTCCCCATCATCCTCGTCCCCCAGCCCAGCGACGACCCAAACGATCCATTGGTACGTCCTCATATCTATATCGATATCTCATCCACCCCTAACGAAAACACAGAACTGGCCCCTGTGGAAACGCGACCTCATCCTCTCCATCCTCTCCCTCGTCTCCGTCCTCTGCGCAACCACCAGCCCCCTCCTCGCCGCAAACACCGCCACCATCGCCGTCGACTACCGCGTCAGCTTCACAAAAGCCGCCCTTCTCACCGGCTACCACCTGCTGGGCGTTGGCGTGGCCGGCCTGCTCTTCGTCCCCTCCGCCAGAGTATGGGGGAAGCGCCACTTGTACATTCTGGGCAATGTCATTATGATATTCAGCTCCGCATGGGGCGGCGCGAGCAGGAATAGCTATGGCAGCTTGCTGGCCGCAAGGGTGTTCCAGGGAATCGGCCTGGCGCCGTTTGAAGCCTTGGTAAATGCCAGTGTGGGGGATCTGTTCTACGTGCATGTACGTTCCCGCGACCCGCCCTGCATTGCGTCTTATATTAAGCTGTATTTATAGGAACGTGGCAAGCGCATGGCCTTGTCGAACGTTGCTTTGTTCGGCGGATGCTTCCTTACACCAGTAATCGTCGGCAAACTCACCGAGGCCATGGGCTGGGAATGGACCTTTTACTTCCTCGCCATCTTCTCCGGTGTTTCGCTGCCGTTTATGATCTTTTTCGTCCCGGAGACTGCCTTTCGGAGAGCTGCCTATCTCAACACCGATTTCGAGGGTGATTCCGATCGAGTGCGGCTGCCTATGCCCGCTTCTGCGCCTGAAACGGAGAACGGGCAGATGTCGTCTACTAATAGGCCAGAAGACGAGGAAAAGAGTCATGAAGCTGCAGCGTCATCGAATACTCCCCAGAAAGCAACCCTCCTCCAAAGAATCAAGCTATTCAACGGCCGGAAAACAGACGAGAATTTCTGGACATTGTTCCTCCGCCCGTTCCCCCTATTCTTCCACCCCGGCATTCTCTGGGTAAGCCACCCCCTCCCCTTTCCCACCCCAATCACTAACAAACCAGGCCTGCCTAATCCAAGGCGTCCTAATCGGCTGGACCGTCTTCATCGGCGTCGTCCTCGCCGCCATCTACCTTGGCCCGCCCCTCTGGTTCACCGAAGTCGAGACCGGCTACCTGTACACCGGCGCCTTCGTCGGCTCCATCCTCGGCCTGATCCTATCCGGCCTGCTCGCCGACTGGAGCGCTAACCTAATGGTAAAATGGAACGGCGGCAAATACGAGCCCGAGTTCCGCATCGTGCTGGTCGCGTTTCAGCTCGTGTTTAGCTCTATTGGATTATACGGCTTTGCGTATGCGAGTTCCGACGTGGTCAAGTATGGATATGTCGTTGCGGATGTGTTTTTTATGTTTGTCATTATTGGCATGGTGATGGGGGCTGTCGCGACGGCGTTGTATATTGTTGATGCTCACCGTACGTATCCATCCCATCTTGGCTTCGCGCACACCTACTTTACTGACGTATATGTGTTGTTGTTGTCCAGGCCAAATCGCAGTCGAAGCCTTCACCTGCCTACTCGTCTTCAAGAACATCTTCAGCTTCATCCTGACGTACTTTGCATACGACTGGGTCGTGGGCGCCGAGCCAAAGACCGTCTTCCTCATCATCGCGAGTATCCAGGTTGGCGTTTGTCTGCTGAGTATTCCCATGTGTAAGTTTCTCTCCTATGCTCCCGCGCTGGGATCCGCCTGGTTAAATTATCCTGGACAAATGCTGATAATTTGAACATAGACGTCTTCGGCAAGCGGAACCGCTCCTATTTCCACCGAAACGATATCCTCAAGCGGTTGGGACTGTGGTAGCTGGCTTCCCTCGTAATAGGGCCCATTCGAGGATCATGATCCTATCCCATGAACTGCGCCAACTAGTCACGGTAAAGGGGATATATACCAATCCATTAAACTCTTCTCCCACCCCCTACCCTACCTATCTACCTACCTAACCCCTTCCCCCATCTCCAGCTCCCATCGTTTCCATTTTTTCTTCTGAATTCGTTCAATTCCGCTACGTTATATATATACTAGTATGATATACCCATGTATGCATTATTGTCCTATTCCATTCTATTTCTTCCTCTTTCCCCTCGTCAGCTTTCAAAACAAGCCCATGCTTCGTTTTAATTCTATTCTATCCGGCCCCCGCTTTTAAAGTTTTAATACTGCGTGTATGTAATAATAATAATAACCTCTTATCGAAATTTTGATTACTCTATCCTATTATGTATGCAGTTACATATGTCCTACGCTCCTATTATAATTTTTCATTTTCATTTTTTTAACTTTAGTTGTTTTTTTGTGAAAGATGTAGATAAGTAAGTTCTGGTAGTTATTATTTACTTCACCTATCTATGTATATCTATCCATATCCGTGTTATATTCCCCCTGAGAGGGAGAGGCGAAGAGGAAGAGAATGGCGGCTTATAGAGATTAAAATAGATATGCAGGCAAATAGATAGATAGATAGCTAGATAGGGGAGGTAGCCATTTAGTATTACCATGAAAGGGGGAAAGGAGAAGGAGGAAGAGAAGCACCTTTAGCAGTGGATTAAGTAACCAAACTAACAAGCAGAGAAAGAAAAGGATCTCTCTCCTCTTAAATTTATTCAGAAGAAACCATAAAGATTCTTCATATCTAAATTCTAAAACTATTATCTAATTTTGATAACAATATAGATAATGCAAGATAACAGTAAAGTAAAGAAAGTAAGGTAGCTGTATAATTAGCTACAGGTAAGTATCTCTAGTTACATACATTAAGAGATGAATAAATAAATATAGTCACTAAAGGCCTGGGGTATTTATAACTAACTAAACTACACCCCCCTTTTCAATTTCATCCCCTCTTTCTTTCTCCTAACAATTGATATTACCCAATTACCCCTGATCATGAAAGCGAAGAAGAAAGATAAAAGAGAGGAAATAAAAATACGAAAAAAGGTAAAAAAATACATCCAAAAGTAGTAACATGAAATAAGACGTGGGGAGGAAATGGCAAGGAGAAAAAAACTATATCCCAAATCCCAAATCCCAAATCCCATACATACATACATAGAAGTATCATCCCCATCACAACCGTCTTCTATGACGAAGAATAACGGCCTGTTCATCCACAAGCAGATCCGCCACCGTGCTATGAGTCTTCCCTATAACCAACTCATGTGCAATTTCCCCATTGCGATCTCGGGCAAGAACATCCGCCCCATGCTGCAACAACAGCCGCACGACCGAGGTATGTCCAAATCTGGCCGCTATAATGAGCGCTGTTTCACCCTCACGGTTCCCATCCTCGATATCTGCGCCCATTTCAAGGAGTGTTCTCACCACCGCAGCATAGCCATTTTGTGTAGCCAGACGAAGTGGTGTCTGAGCATAGGCGTCTTTACTATTGATGTCTGCACCATTTTCAAGGAGCACCGTCACTGCTGCATCTTGACCAGCGTCCGCAGCCACATGCAGTGGTGTCCAACCTTCAAAGTTTTTACTATTGACGTCTGCGCCATTTTCAAGCAGGATCTTCATGACTGGTAGAGTTCCTGATCTTGCAGCTCTGTTCAGTATCGGTGTGAATCCGTTAATTGACGCGGCACTTTGGCCGTTTTCAAGTAAAAGTCGCACTATCGCGCCGTGCCCTCCTGTTGCAGCAAACCATAATGGCTCTTCGCAGTTTTGGTACGTATCCTTGGGGGTTTCGGAGCTCTTGGAAAGTAGTAGTTTGACTACGCCTTCATGGCCTCCCTTGGCGGCAACACACATTGCTGTCTCGTCAAAATTGTTCGTCCCCCTAATCCTGGCGCGCTTGGTCAGCAACGCCTTCACCACGGCGTCATGCCCATTCTCTGCGGCCCATAGGAGAGGTGTATATGTTTCCATTTTGTTGTCCCTACACTCAATGTCCGCATTTCTCGCCAGTAGCAGGTTCACTATCAATGTGTTCCCGTTCTCTGCGGCATACGATAGTGCCGCGCGTCCGTTGTCGTCCTTGAAGTTGATATCGTTAACGTGTGCCAACAGCAGTTTTGTTGCTCCGAAGCATCCTGCTCTAACTGCTGAAATGAGAAATCGCTCTGCACTAGAGCTGGAGGTGTTTGGATCAGCACCGTTTTTGAGAAGTAGCTCCATTATGTCTCCACGGTAGTTTTCTGCGGCTAGTGATAGCGGTGTTCGGCCATGTATATCCTTGGAGACCAAATTAGCTCCTTGCTGAACTAGAAGGTTGACGGTGTCGTAATGGCCGTTTATCACTGCCTGTGAGAGAGGCGTTTGACGTGTGTCTGAGCCCGGGATATCTAGCCTTGCTTGCCTCCCTATTAGAATGTTCACAACATACGCATGTCCATTGTTAGCAGCTAGCCAGAGCGGGGTGCAGCCATCTCTCGAGAGGATATCCAATTTGGCGTCCTTCGCTCTTGAAAGCAACTTGACAATCTCAACATGCCCCCTGCTTGCTGCGTAATGCAAAGCGGTATATCCTTTTGTGTCCCGCACATTGACCTGGCAGAAACGCAACAAAATCTCAACTATGTCAAGGTATCCAAGCTTTGACGCCACATGGAGCGCTGGAAGGCCATCGTCAACTAGAGGGAGATCGCAAATTTCGAATATGTATCTCTCAGAGCTTAGTGCAATCGACAAGATGGGTTTATGTTGCTCCTTGACTGCCCAGCCAAAAAGGGCATGAAGATGCGATTGTGGAGAACGTCCACCTGATATCCAAGGATGGAAATTCCAGGTTTCATTGAAGCATGTTGCAAGCTCTTCAAACTTCGTCCAGACTGGTGATTTAGGACTTATGTGCTTTGTTTGACGGCCCCAGTTCGCAACAGCATAATCAAGAAATTTATAGCGTGTTCGATCTGGTTTGGAGGGTAGTTGTATTCGACGAAACGAACGCGAAATAGCCGTTTTCTGGACCACTGGTCTCCGGAAGAAATTCATGCCAAGTGAGGATGCAAGAACTTCACCCAGGATCAGAGCGGGCTTTGGAAGATCAACAACCACTGTTTCCTTATTCCTTTTGTCCAGTTGAAGGCTGAACTGTGGGAAAGAGAGGTAATTAATACAGAGCTCTCCACACTCAAGTTCCCCCTCTACTATGCTGGTAGGATAACCTGGGATGCATCTTCCTCGATCATTTTCAAGATATTGTTTCACAGAAGAATGCGCGAAGCGGAGACACCTATCTGCCGGATCTAGCGCTACGAGATTTGCGCAGCACCCGGCAATAAAGGCTTCATGTGGAACTTTCTCTGGGTCCCATTGGCTATCCTGAATGCCAAATGCAACGGCTTCCTTCATCTCCTCAATATGAAGTGGCCGGGTCGAAAACCCAACCCACTTTAATATCTTTAGAGCAGTATCGTCATGGAAATTTATTCTGTTGACACAACGGCGATAGGTTTCCTCCAGGTCTTTCGGCAGTTGGGCTAATGCTGATCGAACTTGGGCATCCGTAAAGCACGTATCCCATAGAATCTCCAGCTGGAGATAGACCCATAGGAACCTGTTTTTGGTCAGTATATGGGAAATAGTACATATATGAAAATATTATAGCAAGGGGCGGCCCCATACATTCCAGATGATCCTACCAGCAGCGCCTGCTTCACTTCCTCCAACAGAAAGGGGTCACTGGTAAGTTTCCTTGATATCGCGGTTTTATCCCCAACGGTAGTTTCAATGTAGTTTTGAATATCCCCCATGACGTTTGGCAATGTCGGGATCTCGGAAATTCCCGGCATCAGCGTTGTTATGTTTATGTATCCTGGGATTTGCTGTCTGCTTAACAGGAGAATCCGTGAGCCATTGAGTGCAGAGGAACCGTGAAATAATGACCGAAATGTGGTTAGTAGCTCTGTTGCATCCTCTTGGTCTAAAGCATCGATCCCATCAAGGATATATATCGTATCCGGTACGTGGTAAAAGAGGGAAACAAAAATATGTTTCACCTCTTCAAAATCTGGGACCATCGGCTTGCGGCCGAAAAGCCGTCGAATTTCGTTTAAAATATGGGCCGGACAAGGTTTCGACGCCAGGAGCAGGAATTCACAGAGTTGCTTGATAAAGCTAGAGAGAACATATGATCCTCGTAGTACTTGGTGGTGTTCGTTCTCTAAATAGAAGAAGACAACCGGGACCCGAAGGCTAGGAGATCGATATTTTGCCATCTCCACCACAGAAGTCCTGCTTTTTTGTAAGCCTACTATTCATGAGCCCAGGGTTATGGAGGGACTAACGCTATGATCGTTTTGCCCGAACCAACTAAAGAACAATTGTATCCCGGTTAGCATTTAACACAAATAGGAAGATGTCATTTCTCACTTTTACCAGAGCACCACAAGCTAGGAGAAGCCTTCTCGATAAACCAGGCTTTGAATTTCGGATGGTCTAGAAACCATTGTGTTGAGCCGATGAGCCTTTTGTTGGAGAGACGCCGGTGGATTTTATCATGGTCATAACTTGAGATCCTGTCGACCAGCCACTCATCAACTTGGTCATCCTTACGGCTCTGCCGAAGTGTCAGGCTTGTAGATGATTCCTTCAGAGCAGCGTTGGTGGGGGAAGATACTAAGATCTGCTTGTTAAAAACAGTCAAGCCCAAGACCTAGGGATTTGCTTTAAATGATAACTTACGTTCCCTGGCAGAGTTTGCTGTCGGCACATCCACAACTTGGTTTGGGTGGATAACGGAGAGAAGGTCTTTGGCATATGCTCCGGCAGTCGATGCGGCGTAATTTTGCCACTGCTTGTTTTTATGCGAATCTGCATAATCACATATCCCTCGGATCACTAGGCATGGAATAATATTCATCAAGCCGGCCGCCTCCATTTCAAAACACAAAATATCAAGCTCCCTGGCCCACTTATTCCGTGTTTTCCCATCTTTTATTACCTGATTCCCAGAGGCAATAAGACCATAATGAATAACGGGGTCATGGTTGATCCGCGGCTCTCTGGCAACTGCCCGCCTAGGATCGCATTTGTCGCAGGTGGTTTCCGAGTTCAAATGGTCATAATCATGCCCGAACAATACATCTTGTTCTTGACCTAGGTAGGTTAACCTATCTTGAGTCTGAGGGTTGTTGGCTGCGATCTCGGAAAGAATGGCGGGAATTCGGTTCGGAGTCGACATATGCGCAGCCATCAGCCTTGACATGGCTGTCAGAAGCACTTGAGGGGGCTTATTCAAAACCCCGAGGCGTTCGAAGCCGCCACCTGGTAGAGTTTTGCCGTAATCATATTGTATGACACCTCCAAAGTCTCTCGTCGGCTTACTGACAACGACGTCACCTAGTCGTATATCGTTGTCCCTGCCTGGGACTCCCCCGCCAATCCCAACCATCAAGCCAAACCGTATGGCTCCAAAGGTAGCCTGCATTTGAGTGACTGATGCGGTGGCCGAAGTCGTACCGTAGACCCCTAATGGGAGTGATAAGATAACCACATTGTGAGTTGAAATGGATCCTAAGATGTAGCTATTCCCATCATTTGGCCTGGTTGGTAGACTTGGATGGGTATCATCAAGCATAGCCTCGGCGGCTGCTGTCTCGAGAGGAAGCGCGCATATCCACACGACGGAATAATCCTGGTGCAGGAACTTTTTCTTCGTGGTAGCCATTCATGGCAATATCAACAACCATCACTCAGCATAACTGTGCCAATATTGGCCTTATCAAGGTGGATGATGAAGGAGAATGAAACCTCAGCCTCGTTTGCGGACATGTTTCCAGGCGGGAGGGGCATTAGCCAATCAAGGCTGACAATATTCACAGCGCCAATGGGAACGAGGAAGACGCTGCTGCATAGTCGAGAAGCCGACAACTCCCTGGTCGTCTTTCGAAAGGGTCAACCCTCTCGCTGGGAGGTCTGATGTGGGAAGATGTCAAGCGGAACAGAAATTAAAATAAACTGCTTAGGGCTGGGCGCTGTGGATCACCTTAACCATCCTTTTTCGCACACGAGAGAACACACACCACACTTCATTCTTTGATGGTTGATTGTTATGACAATGTGGCTGGGAGGAGAAAGTATTTATCTTCCAGGCGATTTCCCCCCCTACCGTGACTCCTTCCGCTCCGCTATCCATTCAAGTGTTGGATAGGGGTAGGTGTGACCAGCTAAACCAGCCCGAACAGTCCCTGGAATACTTCAAAAGGCAACGAATAAGGGGCTGCTACAGCGCCATAGGCAAGGGCTAACCTTTGCTGTGCAAACAGTGATCCTGATAGCTCAACGCTATGTAGCTCTCGAGACCTGGGCCTGATAGGGTCAGTTGAAAGAGCCAATGGCTTGCAGCAAACTTCATCCTGGGTCTGCCTCCTCTCACCATTCAGGCTCTGTCATTAAGTCTGGGGGCTCTGTCCCTTCCCTGCTCATGACATGCTTTCTAAAAATTAAGCTATCGGTGAATCGAGCCTTGTGCTATGTGGCCAGATTGGCCATACACTGCAGACTACTATCCCCCCCTTGATAGGTTTCTGGTCGGGACTCGGGGTTGTTAATGTTACTCGCATTCCCGAATTCAAAATCCCACCAAACATACCCAAGAGGCATAAACGCGGGGAAGGCAGATCTTACCATGGGCATGGCCTCGGGAAGCACCATTTTTGCGGGGAGATACTCCTAGCCGAGGGCCCGCTAATGGGGAAGTGGGACTATCAAAGTCGGTTTTGAGCCCGTTTGGCTCGCATATCAGCACAAGCTGAGCTAATAAGGGACTAAAAAGGCCTATGGAATGAGAACATGGAATGGCCATTGCGATGTATTAGCTCCCCGGCCCAATTCCGGGAAATGGAGTCCGGACTTACCCCTCAGACATTTGGGCTTTATCAAAAGAAGGGGGGCGTCAGAAAGGAACTTGAATGTTTCCCATTTCATTATCTCTGACTGCTCGAACCTTCTACGCCCTCCGGACCCCTGCAGTCCAACTACACAGGATATCGAACAGGAGGGTAGCTACAAACAAGTCGAATCCCCGGTATCGCCCTCTACGATGGAGAAAGCACAAGAGGTGGAACACGACGAGAAATCACCTACCAAACAAGTAAAGGGCATCATTGACACCGTTCGCAATGACCAAGGCCTCAAAGTCATCGAAGCATATACCGGAGATTTAGAATGGGACCCCGCGGAGGAAAAGCACCTCGTCAAAAGAATCGATCGGAGGTTGATGTCTATTATATGCATTACATACGCTTTGCAGTTTTTTGATAAGACAATCCTGTCCCAGGCAGTAAGTCTTTTCCTCAGTACAGACGGAGAAGCATTCTCTAACCAATGGAATAGGCCCTCTTTGGCATCATCGCCGACCTCGACTTGGGGGTTGGAAACCGCTACTCATTCTCGGCTTCCATTTTCTATCTGGGCTTCATTGCTGGTGCTTATCCGGCAATCTACATGGCCCAACGCTGGCCCATTGAGCGTGTCGCCTCGGGTCTTGTGTTCGTTTGGGGGATCTGCTTACTTTCATGTATAGCATGCACCGATTGGAAAGGACTCTATATTCAGAGATTTTTCCTTGGCTTCCTGGAGGCTGGAATTTCACCAATGTGCATGCTTTTGGTCTCTTCCTTCTATTCGAAACGGGAACAAGCTCTGCGTATGGGCGCATTTTATTGCTCCACAGGGTATGCAAGTGCAATCAGTCCTCTGATCAACTATGGCTTAGGACATATCAAGGGAAAGTTGAGTGCTTGGAAATACATGTATATTGTTGCTTCCGTGATAACCCTGTTATGGGCAGTTATCATATATTTTTACATGCCTCCAGATCCAGTCCGTGCGAAGGGCTTCGACGACCGAGAGCGCTATATTGCCGTTGCACGATTGCGAGCCAACAACAGTGGCGTCCGGAATACGCATTTCAAGATCGAGCAAGTCTGGGAGGCCCTCTTGGACTTAAAGTTCTGGCTAGTCTTTGCATCTTCTTTTCTGATGATGATTGCCAATGGTCCAGTTTCCACATTTATCCCCCTCATCATCAATTCTTTTGGCTTTAGCTCGTTGAATTCCCTACTGCTCGTGATGCCGTCTGGAATAATAATAGGCAGCATAGAGCTAGGCGTCTGCATTTTGGCATACAAGTATGTGAATATCCGTACATGGATAGTTGTTGCTTGCGAATTGGGGACTGTGATGGCTAGTCTTCTTCTCTGGCAGCTTCCTCGGGAGCAGAAAGGCGGGTTACTGTTTGGGACGTACTTCCTCGCATCCTTCGGCGGCGGTTATGCTATTTTAATGGGGCTGCAAGTCGCGAATACTTCAGGATACAGTAAACGATCTTTCACCTCATCGGGGATTTTCATGGGATACTGTCTGGGTGAGTTGACTTTCCCCTCCCCAGCCCTGCTAGCATTATTATCCCACACCACTTGAGTTCATACTTGGGAACCGCCTCAAAAACCCCATCGCACACAATACACTGACCTCAATACCTACATCAACAACAGGTAACTTCGTCGGCCCCATAGTTTTCAAAGAAGAAGATGCTCCCGTCTATGCACCAGGATTCATCATCGTGCTCGTGACATCCATCGCCGCGTTGATCCTCGTCGTTATATACAGATATGTGGCCATCTACGAGAATCGCCAGCGAGATAAGTCGGGAATCATGGAAGGGTTCGACAATGCGTTCGATGACGATTTGACTGATAAAAAGGTTTGTTTCTTACCTCTCCGTTTTTTGCGGGGCTTTTTTTTAATATATTGTCTGCTAACTAAACGATATGTTTGTAGAATCCGCAGTTTCGATACACGTTGTAGGTGTAGTAGAGAGTCGGTGGGATTTTGGACAGGGGGGATTTATTTTTTTGTTGGTTTGTTTGTGGATATTCTAGTTCATAGAGTACTTACTGCAAGGGAAGAGGAAATTAAGTAGCTATTTTACCCCCCTTGCTCTTCTTCACTGGTAGTATTTACGTTAAGAAATAGAAAAAAGGCCGAGCTCAGCTGTTTTTCGGGTGGTTAGACAGGGGGTGGCAAAACTTTAATTCAACCTCACCCGACCCGACAAGGGCAACCTAGATCGCTGCCACAGCCCCTGAAATAACTTTCCAACATTGAATTTAGAATCCGACCAAAAAAGTAAAGGAAACGAAAAACTCTGATGAGTAAAAACACCATTTCTAAGTTCTGTATCTTATTATATCGAATAGAAATCTGACAGTTAGGTATGAGAATGACTGTAACTAGACGGCGTTATAAACGAAGCAACCAGCCATGGTAAGGGTGATAGAGAGTAGTCTTTATTCTAAAAACATTTTATTTGTCACTGGGGGGGCATGCCATATAGCGACTGCCAACGATCAAGCCGCGTGTCGTCTCTCGAGCCCTTGGTATCAGCGGTGATTTGCCATGTCAGGCAGCCAACTGTATAAGATCCTCCTATTTTCCAATAAGGGGTCTTGTTCTCCGGATCCTTTTTGGTGTCGCCTATCATGAGTATAGGTATTGGCATCAGTGGGGTGGCCGTCAGAGAAAATAAGCACTGGTGAGACGTGAGGGCTTCAAAATGCGGTTGTGGCTGGGGTGGGATGGGGTGGGTGGTTCTCACAATTATGGATGACCCTGCGGAAATTTCTCTGGCATCTATCATACCCGTCGTCATTGAAAAATTTATATGGCGAATCCTTGTTGCATTGAGGTTTCTCTGCTTGTGTCGAAGAGGTGTTATACCCAACGTGGAGATAAACATTCTTTTCCCCGCCAAAATCTACCACATTATAGACCCACAAGGGTTTCGGGGAGCCCCATGATATCCAGATCTTGTTGTGGTAGGCCTTTTTACAGAATTGGTCAATTGCGTCCAATGCGTTTTCAAGGCTCATTGGACCAGTATAGCCATCCAGATGTGTTTGGGAGTCCCCACAGCGTAATTTTGGTGCTGGGGTTGGTGTTGGCGGAGGAAGAGTTGCACCGAGGACCTGGGATTATTCATTGTTAACGAGATCATAGCGCTTCACAAAGTTCCAAACCCAATAGTACTCACGGTACAGATTTGCCCTTCCGTCGTTGAAGGTTTGCATGGCTTTCCTGTGACCGAAGGCCACAATAAACCCTGACAGGACCCTGTAGGCTCTCGTGGCAAGTACGACGTACAGTAATGTACAGGCGTAAGTGTCGGGAGATCGGCACGCTGTGAATACATCAGTCCTGTGATACCCAATTATTTATTCGCCTTGCCTACCTTTGTGTTTGTTGGGAAAAGTGAGCGAAGAGTTTCCCACATGAATATCCCGGCAACATAGGCTTCATCCGCATCAAACGTTTCGGTAGGTCGTACACACTCAATATTCGTGGTCACAAATGGAGCAAGGTTAGGCTTAGTTGGCGTAGTAGACGGGGGTGCGGTGATGGTGGGGATGGTTATGGAATTTACTTGGTCCTCAGGAATATTCACAGCCTCTGGCACAGATCCCCTTCCGACAACATAGGCAATAAATGCGGCTGCAACAGCAGCCGGTGCCGCGCTTAGTGCCGCAGCACTTTCCCCGGCAATGGCGGCTGGTATTGTAATATTGAGAGGGAAATCAAATTCAAGCACGCCGCCTCCGACGTTGGGTCGGGATAAGTAACTCAATTCGCAAGAACCAGTACGCTTAGCCCTCTTTCCTTTACAAGCCGTGGCTACCTCTTTGAACAGGGCGGCAAGTTTTGCCTTTCCGTCGGGCGAAGTAATAAAACTGACATCACCAACGGCAATACCATCTCCAGGTGCAGTAGCGGTCACGACGGCGAATGGCGCGGTGTTTGTCATGGTTTTGCCGGCAGAGGTTATGGTTCCAAGAGTGAGGGGATAAGTCGAAACCCATTTTGTCGGTCTGTTGCTATTGGCATGTTAGTAGCCTTGCTCGACGATAGATAGGAGATACCTACTAAGTAGAAAATCGATTGTGATCTACACACTGTGTTAGTGATTATGTTGTTTACCAGGGGCCCTAGGGCGAAATACCAATTTGATCACGAGGGTTTAAATAATGATGTGCCTTTATCTGTTCTGGCAATGAAAATACCATCAGGGCCCTGGACAATGTAACAATGAAATAAAGTATGAGGCCCATCTTGAAACACATGCTTCTCAATATGTTCGAAGTATTATTTTCAGACGAAATGGAGGGGTAAAAGAGAGTATAAGGCCCGTGGGTGGGTGATTATCATAAACTTGCCGTGGGGAGAAGTACTGCCCCTACGAGGGGGATACTCATTTTATATCCGCCTTGCTAGGACTGTCCTATACCATGGTTGGTTGCATATCATGATCGAAGATGTACGCATATAACTGCCCTGCTAACTGTCACCGCGAGGAGTAGCCATGTAGTTTAGAAGAGAATATTATCACAGGAAGCAACAGGGGGCATTTTTCATCAACCTGGCATGCCCATGCAGGCTTGGGGTCCAAATCGTCTTTCGCAGCCGGAGAAGAGACAGGGCGATGCGAGAAAACCGGCGTGTGCTTGCAAAGGGAGACTTGTCAAATTGCTACCTTAACGAGGATTATTTGGGGGCAATTCGACTCGATCTAGGTTGAGTGCATATATATGCCGGCTGGAACGTTGCGTCGATGTTGGTTGTAGGAAACATGCCCTGGAGGTGTTGGTGATGGTCTGAATTAGCCGCGGAAGATTGTGGGGGTCTGGGCTGTGATTGGCTCTGGCGTTTGGGGGCGGCTGAGCTAAATTTCACCTCCAACTTCCAAGTTCCCAGCTTCCAATCAACCAACCCATCACTCCCAGTTGCTATTGATGGCATATGTCTGTCTTAAACCGGCCAGTGCTTTTCAAACAGCTAGACCCCAAACTGCGCCACGGGTGACATCTTCCCTCCCCAAATATGCAGACTGATCCACGAACCTACTAGTAGTTCTATTCTCTCCCCCGCCCCCGCCCCGCCCCCCCCCCCACCCACTCTGGTGGTTGGTCCCCCCCCCCCCCCCCCCCCCCCCCCCCCCCCCGCCTCGTCTCTGAAGTACACACTCAGCCGCCAGGACTGAGCGGGGGTGGAATTTGGTGAGATTTTATCTTTCCCCATGTATGATGTATATACCAATACAAATACTTATCTATTGTTCCAGTCTGAAACTTCCTTTCCTTATCCTGAAAGGCCCCTGGAAGTTGCAAAATATTCTTCCTAGCTTCATCTACATGTGGATTATTTTTCTAACCCTGACATATGTTCGGGGCGGTATGCAGACACGGGAAGGGCCGGTTTGGAGCCAGGTTTGTTGGCATCCTCCCTGCTAAGTTGGCTGATTTTGCATCTCCAGCGCAGGCTCACAGCTTCCCTTCAAAATACCGGATCTAGAAAGGGCATTGCGATCAATTATTTTGAATATCTTCACTTTTTTTCCCCGCCCCTATTCTTTTTTTAGAATAACAAATGGGATACGCTGCCCTGGCGAGATATCATGGACTGGCCGTCGAGCTATTGTATATCGAATGGCAAGATGTCGATTTGTGAGAAGGATATACAATTGCGCATGTATATAAAGAGTCTGCATCGTAGCTCTATCTATATTCTTTGCCTGGTGGTAAGATTCTATCTTTGGTTTCATTACTACCCCTTTACTATTGCTCCCACGTTGGAAGGTAAATTCTACGGTAAATTCTACCATGCATTTAGTCGTCCATCTGATGATTGTACTCGTCGGCTATCACAATACATTTGTATTGGGAGCCGCTGTTGACGATGTATTTGACGTCAAGAAGGGAACGGACCATGGAGGCTGCGACCAATATAGGACAGGTGAAGCCAATGCAAAGTTGGACGTTTATTTCGAGGAAGCCGTGGATCTCATCACCACCGCAGCTGAGGCCTTTGACTCCTACAACTCTGACCAGCAAGTTCAAAAAATTGCCAAAGGATTTTTCGGAATCAGCCCCAATGCGAACCGGGATGGGGCTGACGGTCCAGAGGACGAGAAATTGCTCGAACATGTCCAAGGCAAGTCTTTAAATTATAAACCCATCTATACTATCCGCCACCTATGTTATGTTCTACTTACCTTGCTGATTTAAATGCAACAGATTGGTTTAGAGATTTAAGAGATTTCGTCAACGGAGGACATACAAAGTTCCCACTCTATTGCAACAGCGATTGGCTTGAGCAAACTACCAGAGGTGCCATTACTCTCCAAGTGAACCATATGTTCCAGCTTTTTGTTAAAACTATTTATAGTATATGATGAACACGGAAACCAAATACCAAGAATGACAGTCAAGAATAACAAAGCCTACGGCGGGGTAGTTCCGGAGCTTAAGAATGGTATGTTAAATTCCACAACATCCTCTAATCCGCACCAATATATATTATCTAGGACTAACGCTTGTTTATGATAAATTAGGAGAGGTATGTCGTAATATTTCCCAGTATTTTTCTCGTCTCCCAAACCCCATAACGTCGTAAAACATTATCGTTTTCTAACCTCGATTTTCCAAAGTACGTTGCCATGTACTCATCTGATCTTCGGGAGTACTACTTTGGACCGCCATACCCCACGAGGCCCCCGACATACTGTGCCAAATCGAACCACATTGCCGTTGTAACCCCAATGAGTACTGGAAAGGGCACTCTTACGATGACTCTGTGCCCGGAAGGCTTCTTCAGAAAGAAAGACGCAGCAGACGCAATAATCATCACCAATAGCCATATAGGAAAAAAGCTTCAAGATCTCGAAACTAAAAGTCTGTCTCTGGTACATGAGATGGTTCATATCGTTAAAACGCCGCAAGGCACGTATCCCCCTTTCTAAGGTCAATTTTTAAAAAGAAGTATTTCACGGCTCAATTTGACTGACCTAATCCAAGTAACACCCGATATTGATGCTTGGGGGCCCGACAAGAATATAGAAAAGTTACTTGAAAGTGGGAATCGTAATCCAGACTGGCCAGGGAAAACGGACGATTTCGTCAATTATGGGGAATCAGCATGTGAGTAATGGATAACGGCATACCCCTACTGGGTTTTGCGGACAATCTGGCTGATTTTTCGTAACCCAGATACCGCAACCCACGCCATTCTTACGGCACAGAAAAGTAAGTCCCCCTAAGCCATTTCGTCGAATCTTGGAGCACGGGCAACTTTGGATGGGCGCCTATATATAAGACAGGGCGTATAAATGAATTTGCTAACACCTTGCATTCGTTCTTTTTCGCAACAGCAAACCCGCGACAGCCCACAGAATCTAATCCTGAGAATTACGCGTGGGCCGCATTGGCAGTCTATCTCGCTAGGAACGGCGAGAAGATGGATTATTCGACCGGCCTTGCAAGGCCGATCACTGACCCTCTAGATGGACCGGCACCTGACAAGAGGGATAATAGCAAGAAAAGGAGTCACCTGGATGAAAGATTTGTGTCTGTGTCTTATACTTCATAGTGTGGATCATGTATTCTTTATCCCAGTGGTTTATGGAGCGGATTGTTCATAAGATAAATGGAATGAAGATGGATTAACAACGGATCGAAACGATGAAGTTGCTTGATGCGAATAATTTAACTAGATATTAAATTTCCTCCAATCAGGCATAAAAATCAAGGAAGGAGAAAAAGAAACAATCATCGATGGTATCCTAGGCCAGCCCGGGAACGGAGACGGAAATATAGGTACGAGGACCAATTCTTGGTTGAGCGAGTCGCAGAGATAGGTCAATAGCTATACCCGCGTCACGGAATGTGTTTTCGATGATTGGAGGTGGGTCACAGTCGGCAGATGTAGGTGCCATTACGCAAGAGCGACAGGGGACTTCCTTGATGCAGACGAACGAAATATTTGATAGTCGGGCGTGCTTGTACTGAGCGATCTCTGCGAGCCAGAGTAGATTTATATCTTTGAATTTCATGTCAAGATAGCGTTCAGGTTCGGGATCATCCTTGCTTCTAAATGCACACCTGGAACGGGGGAACGTTATCTAAAAATAGAAATCTTCAGTGTTTGACAGAGAGAAGTAAAAAGATGTAGCGGAAAGTTGCACCTTTAATGTTTCCAATGATGGGGGGAGTCGAGAATAAAATCCTTGACGATCAGCTGGATTAGAGTCGGCCGGTTTTTGGAATAGAAATATGCTGTTTGCTCTGAGGGTTTTGAGATTGGTCAAGCAGGTCAGATCGAAAGCGGTTTCTTCCCCAACGGACTCGTCATTTTGGTAGCCAAGTTCGAGCGAAACGAGCGTTTCCCGGCAATGGCTTAAAACCTGAGATAATGGACCCGGGTGGACGTCGCCAAGGTAGGTGTTGGTGGGTTTTTTGATTATATAGGCAAAAAGTGTCAAGGCCGGACAATTTGGAAGAAGGAGATCTAGCCCCGCACTGTAATCGCTGCTGGCACTAATGATGAGTGTCTTGAGGGAAGAACGATGTTCGATCTTGCGAACGGAGGACGCCGGCTCGCTGGAAGTCTCAAGCTCCCTTCCGACTGTCAAACTCTCTAGAGCTGGAAGCTGAATGAATCTTGCCATGTCATCGAAGGGGATAGGCAATGGGGTGTAAAACTCGAGACATTGGAGCTTCGCAAGTGGGTTAGCTGGAAGAACGCAGGCCAGATCCAACCTTGCAGTTGCGTTCACCCGAAGGGACTCGATAGAATGGAATAGCCGAAGCGCGTCAATCTCCACGTCTAATCCAGACGAAATGGAGACGACGCTGACGGAGCGAGTATATTTTGCCAGCTCCGGACGTGCGGTTACAGTGCGAATAAGGTCTGTAAAACTCGAAGAAGGGCCTTTGAAATTTCTATATAATGTGACATCTCGGTAGAGAGCTGGCAATACCGCTTTACTGAGCCTTCGGTTGACCAGAGCCAGGCTGGCTAGATCGTAGCGTTTTAGGCAATGGTCGGAGAGAATCTGATCGATGAGTTCTGGGGGGAGGTTGTTCAACGACATTCCGAGTGGTTGGCTATATCCAACGTTTGCAGTTGTCTAGGACAGGGTTATCCCAAAATCTTCTGACGCAAACCCGTATATATCAGGGAGGGTTGTATACGACTTCAGGCTCTCAGGGTTCAAGTTGGAAATTGTGAAAAGGTTCAAGAGCTCTGGATTGAATTATCTATCTATCAAACAAGAGAGAGGCGGGGGACGCATCAATATACAGCGGGTCACATGATTGCGCTAAGCTAGATCGGGAGCCCGAGATGATTAGTCATACTTGCAACTCTCACACAAATACCAGCTTCTGATTGGCTGGCATACCTCAAAATCTAAACCACCTTCAACTCAATCCATTCCCGCATCTTCAACCAACATTCGCAAAACCTTTTACTATGGCTGATCCGGAACCCAAAAAAAGCTTACACTCCGAGGCTGAAAGTGAGACTATCATCGTCGAAAAAGTCACAGAATATGTCAAACAATACATGTCCCATTATGACGCTTCTCATGACTTTGACCATGTCCTGCGCGTCCTAGGTCTCGCCAGACTCATTGCTTCAGCTCCGTCAGATACAAATACAAATGTTTCAACACCCCACTACAACCCTCTAATAATCACCCTCTCCGCTCTCCTGCATGATGTAGGCGATAAGAAGTACCTCAAACCCGGCGAAAACGCTGACACCATGGTTTCCACGCTCCTTATCTCCTTCGGGGCTTCCAACTCTTTAGCAGGGAAAATCCAAAAGGTCGTCAGCAACGTGTCATTCTCAGCGGAAACCAAGACCGCAGAGACACGGGAGAATGTACGGAGGCTTGTGCGGGAAATCCCCGAGCTGGGCGTTGTGCAGGATGCGGATCGCTTGGATGCAATTGGCAGTGTGGGGATTGGAAGGACGTTTACCTATGGTGGTGCGGTTGGGAACAGGGGCAAGGGAAGAAGCATGCAGGAGACGATAGAACATTTTACGGATAAGTTGGAGCGCTTGGAGGGGCTGATGAAGACGGCGGAGGGGAGGAGGTTGGCCGGGGAGAGGACGAGACGCCTTAAGGTGTTTAGGGAATGGTGGGAGGAGGAGACGCGGGTGGCGCGGGAGGGATTGGAGGCCGTTTGAATGGGGATGCTAATCTGTATGTTGATTGACTGCTTAACTAGACGGGCAAAAGGGGGCGGTTGGGGTCTCAGAAAGGAAAATTGTATTAGGACCGGCATGCTATTGCATCGTTTAAGCATAGAGTGTGCGTTAAAGTTAAAATCATGTTATTGTAACTATTATTTTCAGTTGGCTGGTGCCTATCCCCAACGCAGTAACATAGCCAATATTGAGCCAAACCAATTCCTAGGAGTGACGATTCAAAGGCTACTACAGAGGACCCTACCAAAAAGCATGCGCCGGTAAGCATTAGTAAATGCCACATATCTTTAAGTAGTATTTCAGAGTGCATTAATGCTATGCAATTATCTGACATTGTACATACATATTGGCTGCCTGCCTAATCTCTATCGCCCTGATTTCCCTTCTATAAAAATGCAGCTCGTGTTTCAGCTAAAACTTGTGCTGTTATCTAGTGGTTTTCTTAGAGGCTTGATCTTATTGATATTGTCCTCCATAGTCTGAGTTGTAATTTGTAGAGGATGCTTTGGGTCTGCGAGCCGGGGGGGTGGAATCGCTAAGTAAACCTGTACACCGCAACAGATTTTTTCCTAACCCTTTCTAACCTCAATCAAATGTCTCGTACTCGGCCTACTAACTGCCGCGAACTCAGGCAATTTAAGATCCGGAAAGATCTTCTGCACTTTCACACCAAGGTATTGTCCCCAAATTCCCTGGAGACTATCGAATGTAGACCGTTGTGCCCAACGTTTGAGTGTCGCAGGATCAGGGTCCCTGGCAGCAGTGGGTAGGGGGAAACGCTCCATTTTAGCTGTCCAAGCGGGATCGAAGAAGAATGGGATGGAAAGCCGGTCAGAGTTAGGCAATGGTGGTAGAACACGGTGAAGTGGAGAGATATAGAGACCGGAAGTGAGTCGATCAAGGATGTCGCCAACTATACAGATGGTGGGATTAGTTATAAAGCACGTTCAAATCGAATAATAACGAACACCTACCGTTGACTATAAACGAGTCTGGAATTACGGGCACATCTACCCATTCACCCGAAGGGGAAACGACCTGAAGCCCAGGCGCATTTTGAGAAAGAATAGTAAGGAATCCAAAATCCGAATGCTCTCCAATGCCACAGCTTTCAACACCTTGCCTCTTCGAATATTTAAAGGCGCGAAAGAGTTGGACGGGTTCGGGCTCTAGAACCCTCCTCCTCATTTCCCCCTTATCCCAACCCAACCCCACACTCATCGCATCACTGATCGTCAAACCAAGCTCGGTAACCTTCTCGGTATATTCCAGCACCAGCCTCCTCATCTCAGGCACATCTTCATCTGGGAACTGGTTCTGCCCATAAGTCGGCATACCCTTCAACGGATGCTCGTCTTCCGGGTTCAATTCTGCACCTGCATAAAATCACTCCTTCTGGTCCGTATTTCCCTTCGTTCCCTCCCCGCCCCAAGGCATGTAACCTCTCCATGCCCATCCCCCGTTCCGTAAATGAAGCTCCTCTTTCTTTTGAGCGGGAAGGGCGAAGAACTTATTCAAGGCTGTGCGAAGGGAATTGGTGAGGCCTGGTGGAATGGAATTGGTCCCTGTGAGGATGAAGACACCCCAGGTACTGAAGGCAGTGTGAATTTGGGAGATCGTGGCGAGAGATTCGGGAGAGGAGAAGGAGTCGGAGGTGAAGAGGGGGGTAGCGTCAATGACGGGAATTTGGCTCATTCTGATCCGGTTTTCAGCGCGATACGGACTACTGTAGGGGTTATTGGCACCAGTAAGTATATGTGAGAAGACCGGGGTTGATTGAGGTGTCAATTATTAGTGAGTGTCTGATTGATTCATTGAGTTATTCAGAGCTTGGAGTGAGGGGTGTAGATTCTGCAGAAATCAGAAGCCCCACCCCCACTTGGAAGGTTGGATCGTAATTTCCGGGATAACTCTTTCCCGTTGGAACAAAAGATCCATCTCTACCGCCGCATGAAACCGTCAAGATTTGTTGATAAAGGAGTTATTATATTACATTGGTCAATTTGTATCTATCTTTGCCTCGTTTGAGGCGGCAAGGGATGCTTATCTAGGTAGACGACCACCCTTACGTGATATATTCAACCCTACCTGGGTAGGGAGCAAGTTCACTACCCAGTCTTCTCCTCCACTTCAGTTTTTTCGTCTGTATCCTCGGTGGGTTTAACGCTCGTCAGTGTTATCTGAAGAAGGGTGGGGATAGCCAGCAGCAAAGATCCAATACACAACCCCCAGTCCATCCCCAATTGGGTCATAGAAGTGGCGTGCAGGGCATTAACTCGCCATGCCATCGCAGCTCCAGTGGCTTGGAAAGTCTTATAAGCACCAACCAAGATGGATGTAACTGCAGCCGAGTTGGACATGGTACCAATGAGCCAGTAGGAGAATGACTGCCACAGTGCATCATAGGCGCCATAGAAGATATAGAGGAAAATTGGGCCAGTCGCAATTTTCGCGTCTGTGTAGTCGATATCCTGGATAAGCCCCTTCGCCATGCGCGCATCCTCCCATTTCTGGAATGCATATCCACCTCCCCAAATGGCCATTCCAGTGACCATGAGCACGACCCAGCCAGCCCAGGCGCGTTGACGTCGGTTGAGGAACTTCAGATCGAGCAGCAGACCCATGACAAGACCACCAAACATCTGAGCCATCCAGTACAAAGCGGAGTTCAGCGAGCGGGTGCGGATGTTGAAAGTGGTTCCATTGACGTTGTTTTGTTGGTATGAGTAGAAAATGTTGGCGCAGAAGAAAAGTGGTAGGACACAGATCACCTTGACGCGGAAAATGGTGTCGAATGTAAGCTTTGCCATGCTGCGGATGTCGCGTTTTTCAATTTCATCCTCGGCTTGACGGAGTTGTTTGAGCTGGACACGCGAGGGAGGGCAGATGAAGACTCCGATAACCCAGCCAAATGCCATAATGGTAGCAAATGCGATGTATGTGGAATCGGTCACGGTTCCTTCCTTGGAATTAAAGTTGAGACCAAAGCTGGCGAGGGAACCGATCATGCCACCCGAATTGAAAATAATCCAAAAGACGGCGATGGCGCGACCCTTTCTCGACTCATCTATGTAACTGGTCATAATGGCTCCCTGGCTAATCCACAAAAACGATGCGCCAACACCGAGGATGGCACCAGCTGTTATCACAAAAGCTCCGTTCGCGGTCCCTGAAAAGATAAATCATCAGATAAGCTCAAGCTAGGGGTAAAGTAACACGCGAGATATGGCATCGCAGGATCCATTGACTTCAGAGGACACTTACGGTTGAAGTTCAACAAACTTCCGCTGTAAAGAGCGTAGGTCCAGCCGCCAATCATCCAACAAGACCGGGGACCAATGATCGAGAAAATAGGACCGACGACAAACAATGCCGTGGCAGCAGTTGCTGAAAGCAAAGCCACATTTGCATTTGCAGCCACAGTAGGGTCGACTTGGCCAGAACCTCCCATGCCACCCAGTGCATTGTACATCTGCGTTGAATGTTAGTTAGCACATGTTTCCAGGTTTGATATCTGCATCAGTTTCACGAAGCAAACGATGCAATAGCTAAACACTCACTCCAGGACAGCAGAAACAAATGAAACTGATCAGCACGATCTGGAACCACGGGTTGGTGAAGGTAGCTGAATACCATGGCACTGGTGCCGCATTGTTTTCGACAGAGTGCTCCAAGTCGGCCTCAGGCGCCGTGGTGGCTTTGGTTGACTCGGCCATCTTGATTTCTGGGGTGGGAAAAAAATTCTGTGGAGATGACTGGGGAGAGGCTGGAGAGCCATGAGGGGATCATCAAGGGATATATAGGGCGTTCCAGAAGGCGAGCCGGGTGCTTGCTGCTCACTCAAATATCGGGTATTTACCGCCAACGGGCAGGGACTAGAACTGATGTGGAAAAGGATGATGGGGGGAAGGTTGCTCCCCACACTGCTATCTCGGTCCCAGCACATGGCATAGCAATTTGATTCGTGTTCTGCATATCGGATAGTTTTAGCGGGCCATAGGGTAGCACTGTTCTTGACCCCAGGGCGAGATAGGTTGTAACTTTCGCCTTAGCATTCTTTGTGGAGAATATTTTCCATTTTTCTCCACATCAACAGCAGCTCCTGAACCCAACGCGAAAAATCCGTGCTTGAAGCCCGGGATGAGCGTAAGCAATATGGTGAGATATCTAGATCAGCAATCAAGGGCATTGCAAGATCTTAATTACTTTAAAAGTTGGTAAACATGTTTTCTTGGCTCATGACATGTTCTCAATGCAGTCCGATGTAGCGGGAAGGCGAGAAACACTGCTTTTTTAACTAGCATTGCATGCCCTTGGGCCAACCGCAATGTTACATCGGAGTCTCATAGGTTGGGGGCGTGTTGCTCCCACCGTTCGTGTTCCCCTTTGCACGTTTCATCAGAAATGGTTTTCTTCGTTTCTAGTTGGGCAATTTATTCCTGAAAGCAGACAATTTCTCTTCTGTCCTTTACCATCAAATGTCATGTTTGTGTGTGGATTGTCGGTAGTAGCTCCCGTTTTTGAGATAGCAAGGGATACTTTCGCCCCGCGACCCCGGAGCTGTGGCGAGTCTCAACTATCGCGCCTCAAACCGCATGGCCAGGAGTTCGGGCCAGGAATTTGTTACGTGAGCGATACTACTCCGTACCAAAGGCAACATCGGTCCAAAGGACTTCTTCACTCGCGGGGTACATGTACATCTCTGCCTGGAGTTTTTGAAACTGACAGGGGGTATTTTGGTGAAGATTATAAACGTCATGCTGAAAATGTAACTCTCTATCCTCGTGGGATGGGGTATTTGCGCCAACGAAAAGTTCGCCCTGTTTTTGGATCCTGATTCCCCTGTGGTTTTTATTATTAGTAGAATCCTTAATCCAGCCTTTCCCAGAGGAACAGGAACAGGAACCAAACCATGGCCAGGCCAAGCGAAATATTCAGTGGGATTCGGCTGTCAGACGCGAAATCCTTGGTCCAGCTTCCAAAGTTAACCAGTCCTCCATCCATTAACTAGGTCAGCAAATGCCTAGCCCGGCTGGGCGAGGGTTGGTGAAGCTTAACTTTGGCAAATGCCGCTCCCCGTTGTCTTGGAGAAGGCTTGCTTGTACGTCTCGAGCATCGCGATCAAGAACCTCACGAGCACAGAAGAGAGATACTCGGGGGGCTGCTATTTTTTCTTTCTTTCTCTTTCGGACAATTGCCCGTAACTATTCCGAAAGCCGCGATGCGATCCAAGGAATGAGACAGGGCGCTCCCAGAGTTTAACTATTTCATCCCACAGCACTCCACACCACGGTCGCCAAAGCTCCGGCGTGGGATGAGACTCGTGATGTTGAGCATTGATGAGAGGGTCCTCTTAACCCCAAAGCTTTGGCCTTGGGGGACCTTGTCCTTCCGCACAACTCAAAATCGCTGGTGTCGGGGTCCGTCAGCCCCTAAACTAGCACCCGGGATGAACTAATGCTCCTTTAAAATGACACTTCAAGGTGACATGGGGGGGTTGCAGATTCTGCCCGAGATTCCCGATCATTCGGCATCGCCCGTCAACAACATTTCTAGCTTGATATCACCATGCCAAAGTGGCGAGAGGGTCTCGTAAAAGTTATGAACAAAAAAAAAGGAAAAGAATTGAAAAAGGCGTACAGAACATTCCTCTCTTCCGGAGCCGCTACCCAATCGGTGTGGGGCAAATAATCGACCTTCGGCATTTCAGCCCGGCGCGCGTAGTCGAAGTCAAAATCCGGCCTTGATAAACCCTTGCCGATTCCAATTCCGCGATCAATCCCATCAGCTTGGTTCTCTGTATAAATTCAAACGGGGGAAGCTAACCATATACCCTCGCGCATACCTATTTTCCTAGCGGCATGATACGATGACCCTAATCGATCTCTCCTCTCTGCAGACCGAGGGTCGGAACCCAAGGACAATTCATATTGACCAGGTCTCAACCCTTGAGCTGTGTCGTCTAATAAACAATGAAGACGCTGCCGTGGTGCCGGCCGTTGGCGAATGCCTAGCGGACATTGCTGGCGCGATTGATGCTCTAGCCGAACGAGTCCGCCATGGTGGACGCGTGATATATGTTGGAGCCGGGACAAGTGGACGGTAAGCCAGTGTGTTGTTTTCAGGAGAGGATGTACGACCTTAGATACGTTACCCCCTGCGCCGTACCCCTTGATATACATACATATGTGACGTATTTCATTCTATCGAATGCCATTCTATTTTCCCTCTTGTTATTATTGTTCTACCTTTCCACTATCACCGAGCTAGATCTTCGTTCGTCAATTTCACCCCCAGCCGGTTTTTATAGGACATTCGCGTTGAATTCATTTGCGAACCACATCTGCCATCCTAGTGTCCAATTTATTCTCAAAGCACCTGTATGAAGTTCTAACATAATCTATTCCCCAGACTCGGAGTCGTCGACGCCTCCGAAATCCCGCCCACCTTCTCCGCACCCCATGGCCAATTCATCGCCCTCATGGCAGGCGGTGACGCCGCCATGCGCATCGCCCAAGAAGGTGCAGAAGATAGCGTCGAAGCCGCCACAGCTGATTTGGATTCGCTCAACATGGACCCAAAGCTGGACTCGCTCATCGGTATTGCGGCATCAGGTAGAACGCCTTATGTCATGGCCTGTCTCGAGTACGCGAAGAAGCGCGGGTGTGTAACCATTGGTGTTGCTTGCTCCAAGCCTTCTGCCATGAGTACATCTGGTATTGTGGACTATATGATTAGTCCCGTTTCCGGACCTGAGGTTGTGACGGGGAGTACGCGAATGAAAGCAGGCACGGCGACGAAGTTGGTTTTAAACATGTTAAGTACCGGGGTGATGATTAAGGTTGGGAAGACGTATGGGAATATGGTGAGCTCAGTCCTACTTCTAGTTTCTGTGACTGGCCTCCGGGTGGCTGACAGGATATCCAATTATCAAGATGGTCGATCTAAAAGCTTCCAACCTGAAGCTTGAGCAACGATCTAGAAACATTATCAAGAAGGTCTCCGGTACCTCGTGTCCATCAACAGACGCTGAAATAGATGGACTTCTCAAAAAATGCAACGGCAGCGTCAAGCTTGCGCTGGCTACACTGGCCCTTGGCTCTACGGTCGAAGATGCCCAGCAACGCCTTGAATCTGGCGGAGGCAAGTTGACTGATGTGTTGAAACAAAAGAGCCAAGAATCCGCCCAACAGAATGCTACCAAAGAGACTGTTTCACGTACCAGCATTCCGTTGGTGATGTATGTTGATGGTGGAGGTACAAAGTGTGCTGCAACCGTTGTTGGACCAAACGGCGAAATAGGGGAGGGCGAGGCTGGCCCATGTAACGTGTAAGTCAACGACACGTACCCCTTTTTTTATAATTTATATTAACTAAAGTCCACTGGCTGACCTGTATCATGCAGAACTGATGTGGGCCTCGAAACATCCATATCCTCCATAAAACTCGCAGCTCAGCGTGCGCTAGACTCCCTATCATCCTCTAACCCAGCCACATCAAAACTCGACCTCGAATCAACCAATTTCGTATCCATATGGGTTGGCCTCGCAGGCTACGATCGCCCAGAAGTGAAAGCCCGCATGGACCCGGCTCTATCAAACCTTTTCAACCTGTCGATCGACAGTGGAAAGCTTAGAGTATCGGGCGACATTGATGTTCTCGCCTCAGCAGCAGTCGAAGGAAAAGGAGGAAACACTACAAACAAATCTGCTGTAGTCTTAATTGCTGGCACCGGCAGTGTGGCTGTGAGTTACGCGCGCAGGGGGGAAGGGGTAGATACGGAATTCACCCGCATCGGCCGATCAGGGGGCTGGGGACACCTCCTCGGCGATGAGGGCGCAGGGTTCGATCTGGGGAGACAGGCTATCCGCAACGCGCTGTATGAGCTTGATGCACTCCGCATTGCAAACGCCAATGCTCCACTATCCCGTCAGAGTTTGGAAGCATTGTCCCCATTGTCCAAGAAAGTTCTGGAACAATTCGACATTGTTACTTCAGATTCGCAGCAGTCAAACGTCGACCTTCTCAGTGCTGTGCTCTCTGGGAATGACAGCGGTGCAAGCACCAAGTCCAAAATCGCACAGATTGCCAAATTAGTCCTGGAGTTTGATTCCACAGACACATTTGCCAACGAGATTATAAAAACGGGAATCTCAGGGCTCATCCGCACGGTCTCCCCGCTACTCAAAGCTCCGTCATCTACGCCACTTGATCCTGCGTCTTCAACTTTGGTGCTCAGTGGCTCATTGCTCTCAAGCGAAAATGAGCGATATAGGACATCCCTGCTGGCGGAATTGGAGCTGCGGGGCATCAAATTCGGGGCCGTGAAGCTCGTACAAAGCCCCGCGGGTGTTGGTGGGAGAGTACTCGCTCGGAAAGCATTCACGGTGACTTGCTGAGAGGTGTTGGTAGCACCACGGGTGTGGATTGACGTCAGCCCCTGGAAAGGAGGTAACAGGGATTGGCTCTGCATCGCAGTCGCGCTTTGTCCGGAGACGTCTGAGAAAATGTATCTAGATATTTGGATAGAGATATGCCTGTTTATTTTAAGGGTAGCAAATGATAGACCGTGCTTTGAATTGGCGGGTTTGATGTTTCCGTGGACTGTTGGAGTTGGGTTCAACATCGGCACATCATTTGTCGGTCAACATCATACAGGTGTCTGCCAGAGGGGCCGCATGGGGTTAAGTAATTGTCATTCCCGTACCTCAGTCGTGCTGTTCCCTGGATCCCGTCGCGCTTTCGGCCCCCACATATAAGGATGATATGAGATCTGCATGCAGCTCTCCCGTACGCAATCTTCGATTGCAAGCAACGGGTGGGTAACAGGCCAACGGAAACTCATCACTCCAGGAGAACCCATTGGTAAATATAATCAAAAGCGGAAATATATTTGTAAATCGTCGCCGGATTTAAACGCGGTCTTTGTTTTAGATGTTAAACAGGTTGCAGTATTGCAAATGCAGACGAAATGTCCAAACAACAAAGAATAACTACCTGTATTCTAAGCCTTATGCCTGCATGCATGATGATCGATGAAGATCGTTAACTATGGCAGATTCCAAAAAAAGCATCGTTTTCTTAGAGTATTTACCTTTTAGTATGCCAATTCGAATGTATATAAATCACCTTCTCCATCCTCCCTTTCACCCCTTAAATTTACTGTACAGCCTTCCTACTGCTCACAACTTTGGAACCCCAACAATAACCAACTACAACTCCCCAAGAAATCCTCCGCCACCATGAAAATTTCCCTCATCGCCTATATCGCCGGCTGCTTGGCTCTCGTGGCAGAGGCATCGATGATAACCCCCCGCCAACAACGATTCGACAGACTGAAAGTGAGTAGTTATACGCAGCATGATCCCCCCTTAATAATCCTAGCCTCTTGCGAATGGACCAACCCTTTTATAGTATCTCATCACTAACATATATATACTTTATCCCGGATAGGCTTGCAACGCCAAGGCCTGCGAAGACGATCTGAAAACTTGTACGGATTACGGATGCGGGTTCTGTATAAATGTATGTGGCTTTTTCAAAATATTTCTCTCTTATTCTTAATTCCAAAGAGGAGATGCGAGTTTGACCATTTGCTAACTGCCATGGTGGTTGTAGGGGAGATGCGAGCCGTAGGATATAGATGGGAGGAGGGTGTAAGGAGACGTTGTTTGTGAAGTGGCGATGATTGCTTGCTGCCATGTTATAGAAGACGAGACGTGAATGGGTTTAAAAGTTGCCACCGAATGGACGAATTTATTTGAATTTTATTGATAAGAATCTGAACGATATCTTGAATCGATTTGCTCATGGAGCCTTGTTCCAGGCTGCTTCAGCCTCAAGTCTTGCAAGAATGAGAAATATGCCGGGTCTGCTGGACTCGGAGCAACCTCTGTAGCTTCCCATGATGCAGCAGGTTATGTGCATTATCTGCGGTCTCAGGAATTCTTTCTTTTAGGATTCCCCCCTCGTTCTGTGGGAATGAACCAATTCCGTCCCATCACAAAATGTAATACACAGTATTATCATTTTTGCGGTTATTTTTCTAATAATAAAATCTCATTAACGTGAGAATAAACCGCGAGGACTTCTAATAGAGGTAGAATGAATTTCTTTAGGAGACAACTCCCCATTAATGTTGTAATTTTTACCCCAATCCAGAGCTAGGAAGACAGTTTAGAAAGAAAAGAATGAAACGAACAGAGACATACATCCAGCCAGAAAATCATAGGTACTCTAACTCATGTCTATTCCTCGTAACTAATGCGAAGCACGCGCTGAACCCTACACCACTGGATACATATAAATCACCCTGCATCGGCGCGGCGCGTACTTTCAATGACCACACTCCGGGACACATGCACACCCGAATGATTCCCATGATTCTGATTCCAGTGATTATATGACGGATGATGTCTCGACATATCAACACTCGAAGTCGAGGGCTTTTTATTCAAGCCGCCGATATGCGCCGGCGGCAAGCTAACCAACTCTTCAACATCATTGTCGTTGCGCGATTTCGAAAATGACGCCGTTACAGATGTCACCAGCCCCGTCTGGCTCTGTCGACGGCGGGAGTATGTTTGGTCGCCGTATCTGTAATAGCCCTGCGAGTTCTTGGCGACGGTAGTGCCGGAGAAGGTGCGGCTAAATAGGGCTTTTAGTGAGGGGATAGACGCGGAGATGATGGCGACGTTAATTTCGATCTGGGACCAGATTAGGATAGTCGCGCCGGTGTAAGGGACGTCGGATTGATTAGACGACCAGACGTGTAGTGCATAGATGCGGACTATGGACGCGATGACGGCTAAAGAGCCGACGGAGAATATGCCTATGAGCGCGATACGCTTGTTCCGTTTCATATGCAGGGTCCTGAGGACTGGCATGGGTAGGAGGAGGATGACGATGTCGCTACCGATGTTGAAACCTGCTTGGCCGTAGTAGATAGGGTGAAGGTCATGGCAGGAACCTTTGCCCTGGAGCAGGATCTCGGCTGACCAAGCGTCGGAGGGTTTGTCGCATTCAAAAGCGTTCACGAAAACCATTGCGATGGTGAAGGCGGCGACAATGGCCATGGTTACGTAGACGGATATGCGGTAGCTGCGTTGGCTGGAGATCGCGCGGTAGAAGGTTAAGATGGAAAATTTCACGACGCAGAGGTCGATTAGGTAGACCATTTGATAGGTGTACCATGATTTTAAGGTGCCGACCAGGTTTTGCTGGCTGAGTATTGGGTCCTGGATGGGAGAAAGGTGTCAGTCTGTAGATCCCCGATGATGTAAAGGCTCTGTTCTCATACCCTGGTCTGGTCCTTGAAATGCACTCCTGTTCCATACTTGACTTGATAATAGTTGATCACGGCGATTCCCCAGGTAAGAATCTGGAAGAACTGGTCTCAGTATCTGCCATATTGGTATCGACGTCAATATCTGGTGGAGGACCTACCAATGCGAGAAGCATCAAATAATCGTATAACTTGACCGCGCCAACCAAGAAATGTCTACAGTAGAATCTATCATTCACATAGTTAGTAAAAGCTATGAACACTGCTTATGAGGGGCTGGGGATAAACGTACCTCGTCCCCACGACAAACGTCGAAACGGAGACCAAAGTAAAGGACGTGATTAATACAGTAGGCCCCAAAGTGTCCGGCATGATGACCTTGAATGCCGTTCAAGGCAGTTTGAGGAGAGATATATCAAACAGTGTGCACTCTGACCAGCAAAGTGGACGCCAGCATGGTGTCGTGGACATTCTTGAACGAAACAGACCTAAGACCGTGCTGAACCACATGCACATATACTCTCGGGGAAATAATAATAAAATAATAATACTCACGGGACAACGGGAACAGGCTCACTGATACAACCTCACCAGGGATATCAGGCGCTTTGGCTGTTTTGTGCAGGGCCTTCCTTATCATCAAGGGTTGTTAAATATACCCATATTGGGCCTGACGCGGTAGGGCTCGAACTAATGCTGCTTGCCATCCATAGTGTTAGTACCCAGATGAATTATTCCTTCAGCCCGCAATCCGGCATTGTGATAATGCCGGCTGTTGAGGAAGCGTATTTCCCGCCCGAAGATACTCGGTAACAACTTTCAGCAAAGCAAGGATAACGGGGACCAAGGGATGCCTGCTGAAGCCTGAAGAGCGTGGCATAAAGCGGCCGCATGCATTACAATCAGGAGAATGGAGGATACGAGCCGGTATACGAGTGGTATGAGCGGAACGGGGGGGTCCCCGCGTCCAAATCGGCCTCGCTAAAGTTGCCCGACTTGGTTGGCTTCGGGCTGCCGATCTCTCGTTCGGCCCAAAACGATTAAATTAATTAGGGCGAACTTCAGCGACAACCCCTGACTAGTTACAACACCAGAAATGCGCGAATTCAGCCAGAACTTCCGGCTGTCTTTGGATACACTTTTTATCTTTATTTTGAGAGGAGGGAACATCCGTCGCCTGTCATGGCCTCAAAACCCCACCAAAGCAAAACCATTCCTGTTGGTGTTTGATACCCATGTCGGGAAGAAGCAATCGCCAGGGCAGGGGGTGCTCCAAGGACTACTTTGCAAGCTCGGTTGGCCCCGGTCCGAGTGAGCTGCTCCGTATAACTTTTATTAATGCATGAGCAGCCAGACTAAAAGCTTTTTGAAACCGCCGCTGGAGTTGAGAAGAAAAACTGCTCCGATGTTCCCCCCACGAGGTTTTTTGGGTGTCATGACTGTCATGATTCGTCTCGGGTCTGTCTTCTGATCGACGATCGAATATCATCTAGATCATTGCGATGATGAGACGTTGCAATCTGTCAATCCGGCCCCGCAAAGCTAACCGGAATTGTCGTCGTCTTGTTCCCTTCTGCTTCTTTTCAACGCAGCCGGACTGTGGGCCAATGGACCCTGAGATATCCCCCTCCTCCCAAGGAACAGCCGTACTTCGATGCTTTTTTTTTTTACCAAACGTCAAATCTTCCGCTAGACCCCCTGCAAGGGTTCTCCGAGGTACCCCCGGTTGATACCCTCGATAAGCTTACATGGCGCGAGCCTGCTCGATTTTCAGCCTAATTAGCTAATTTATTCGGCTTCCACATCCATGGCTTTGGCCGGGGATATTCCCGCCCAATCGCTCTGAAAAACACGTTTTCTCTGTTTAAATCTACCGGCCTTCGCAAACCAGAATCAAACTTTTCAAATCATTTGGCCTTAGAGCACTCTGAGACACCCCGGCATCCTGAACCCACCCGTTCTTCGGGAACTTTTTGTTGGCGTGCGTTTCCCCTGACGATCGCCTTCGAAAAGGAAGCTTCTCTTGCAAAGGAGAAGCTTTAATCATAGAGGGATTTAATCTAAATTAATATTCCCTTTTGATCCTACGACTCGTTCGTCCTCGCATCGCCATGGTTCGAACAATGAATGTATTAAGGCCGAGGGGCATTTTTATGCTTATCGTATCACTGTCGCTACTCTGCCAACACATAGCTATTACTACGGCTTCACCATCGTCTCACCAGAAGGGTCCAGGACTACATCCTCGTCAGGGTTCGTGTGAAAACCCGATTATCCGTAAGGAATGGTAAGGCCAGACCCAATGGCTGCTTCTGCAGCAGCTCCATCTCGTACCCATCCTGGGCTTGCGGCTGACGAGACTTGCGCAGGCGCACGCTTAAGAATAAAGAGAAGAAGGCATACCTGGATGCTGTCCAATGCTTCCTCGAGCTGCCTGGTCTGACCCCCAAGGAGGAAGCTCCAGGGGCCATCAGCCGCTTCGATGACCTAGTCGCAACACATATTAAACAAACCTTCGAAATTCACTATGTGGTATGTTGGGCTCTAGCTCCCTTTTCCCATCCTTTGTCACATACTCACTACCTCAACTCACCAGGGCCATTTCCTCCCCTGGCACCGCTTCTTCACCGCCGTCTACGAAAACGCCCTTCGCACCGAATGCGGCTACACCGGCGCCCAGCCCTACTGGGACTGGACCCTAGACGTCGTCGACCCAGACTCATTCCCCAACTCTCCCGTCTTCGACGCTCACTTCGGCTTTGGCGGCAACGGCCCCTGGATTGAAGGCAACGCATCTGACCCGATGACCGTCCCCGGCCGCACCGGCGGCGGCTGCGTGCTCGACGGGCCATTCAAAGATATGACCGTCCACCTAGGCCCGCAGGACAGCGTCGAGGATAACCCGCGCTGTCTATCGCGGGATCTCTCGCCGTATTTTGCGGGCCGGTACCTGGGGAAGAACCAGACAGAGCTAACGCTGTCGCAACCTGATTTCGGCCACTTTACGCGAGTGGATGATGGGGAGCCATCGTTTGAAGCGTCCGGGTTGCATGGGGGCGGACATTATGGGGTTGGTGGGACGTTTGGGCAGATGGGTGATTTGTATACGAGCCCTGCGGATCCGATATTCCATATGCATCATGCGAATTTGGATAGGGTGTGGTGGTCGTGGCAGATGAGGGATGCGGAGGCTAGGTTGACGGATATTTCGGGGCCGATTTTCATGATGGATTATCAGAATGAACAGGGGGGGAATGTTACGTTGGAGTTTCCGTTGTCGGTGGGGGTTAGTGCGGAGGATATTACGGTGAAGGAGACGATGGATATTAAGGGGGGTTATTTGTGCTATGATTATGATACGTTGTATTGAGCGCCGTGTGTGCCATTGGCGTTGGCCCTTTTGCTTTATTACTCTAATATCAAACGGGGGTTTTGCCTGGAACTTATATCCCGCTTCCAGATTAACTGAAGACGAGATCCGCATTTTATGAGTGGGTTCCTTCGCGGCCTACTCCTGTTCTAGACACATCCATTCAGCTCGAATTTGTCTGACTAGAAAAAGAGGACATGCTCCTAGCCAACACCGCTGTGCAGAACGTGGGCTGGCTATAACCGCGAAACTAACCACCAAATCGATTCTCACAGGAGCCGTATGGTTCAAGCAAAAGATCCCATAGTGAGGGGTAACGAAAAAGAGAAGAAGAACGACTGGAGGTAGGTTTTGGTCTGCAGGAGTTGCCTTATCTCAACTACCTCCCCATCCCAATATCCATACTCCTGAACATACCCCTTATGCATAGATAGGGATGATAGAAGTCTACCATGCCGATGACATGCAACAGGTTACGCCAAAACCGATCCAACACCCACTCAATTTTGTCCAATTAAATTCAAACCGCCCACCTTTGCAGTGACTTATGTTCATTTTTGATATAAATTCTATACTGGCGAGATGCCCTAGGTATCTCATCTACCCCATGAAAAAAAAAAAAAAAACCGAAGCCCATCCCTTATACCCCCCTCTTCCTAACCCTCATCATAACCTTCCCACTCGGCGTCGCCGAAATCGCCAAATTCTGAAACGCCATATCCCCCATCCACAAATCCAAATCCGTAAACGGCACCCTTTGCTTCCCACTGGGGTTAAAATCCAGACACTCAAACTCAAAACTCCTCACAGTCATTAGCAAGATACACTTCATCTCATCCATGGCCAGTTCCTGACCCATGCAGGCGCGCGGGCCGCGCTCAAAAGGCCGCCACGCATTACGGGGCACGGTAGTGGGGTCCATGAAGCGGTCTGGGTCGAATTTGGTGGGGGAGGGGAAGATGGAGGGCTTGTAGTGCATGGCGTGTTGGCAGAGGCAGATCTGTTGATTGCCGGCGGGATAGGAGGTGTTGTTGTATTCGAGCATTGTCCTGTGGAGGGCGGTGATTAGTACGGTTATGTATTTAATGGAATGGTCGAGTAGGTAGGGAACGTCACCCACCCGCTTTTAGCTTTCCGGACGACGAAGCCTATGGGGAAGAGGCGGAGGACTTCTTTGATCACCGCCGTGGTATATACGAGTTCGTTTGTTTTGTAAGGAGATTCGCGTAGCGTGCTTTGAGCCGTCGTTGGGTCCTTGCCGAAGATTCGATCGTGCTCTTCGCGTAGCTTCTGCATTACCTCAGGGTGGGCAGAGAGGAGCATGTAGACGTAACAAAGCGTATCGGTTGTGGTTCCGTGTCCACCGACAAGGAAACCCTTCAAGCTGTGCTCGACCGTTAGTGAGTCCGTGTACTAGCCTGAGTAAAATGATTTAAACTCACTTATTGACCGCCATCTCCATGAACTCCGGGCTAAGCTCATCCCCACCACTACCCCCATCGGCAGACTTGTCATTCATCCTCTCAAGAAGAATGAGATCCAAAATACTCAATCCCTGCTTGCGGTCAAGCACGAGTTCCTGTTCTTTCATAATAACATGACGCTCCCTTACTTTCTCGGCGATATACTTGCTCGACCTCCTCTTAGCCAGATTCCTCTTTATCTGATTCCTTGCCTTGGTAATTGGATTCCAGCCCCCGGCCAAGATCGCGGAAGTTGTATCAAGAATCGCCCTCAGATCCTTCAAGATGGCACTTCCAGTTGTCTGAGCATTGATTGGGAAACCAAAAATAACTTCCCCAACAATATCGAACACCAGCTTGGCGATAGTGTCTTCCATGGAGAATGTCTCTCCGCTTTCAGCCATGCGCGTGAGCGCTGCGTGGAACTTGGCCGTCTCATCTGCCATGGCGGCAACCATGGATTTGACATGCGACGGCTTGAACGCGGGCGAGATCATGTGATGGAGCTTTTTCCATTGACTGCCGTTGGTGGCAGCGATGTTATTTTTCCCAATAATCGGGGTGAGAAATCTATCCACCTCCTCGTGTAGGTCATAGTTGCGAACCTGTGTTACTTGCGCGGCGGCATCGGGGCCCACCATGACCATCTGCGCGGGTCCGATGGGCCAGAGATCGACGTAGAAGATGTCAGGCAGGTCGTAGGTGTGGGCGAGGTAGGTGTAGTAGTACTGGGGGTGGACGTTTGGGGGGAATTTCTTTACTATTTCCCCAAACAGTTTCAGATGACCAAATATCAAACTGTGTCCTGGAGGTTTTGGCTGATAGTGTAAACTCTTTGTTAGCGGGAGGGCCTTCAATGAGAGCAGGCATGGAACAAGCTTCTACTGACCAAGTCCCTATAAAACCTTCGATGGCGGACCAGCTTGACGATGCCGTGAATGATCAATCCCAACCCCAGTGTCAGGGCTGTGAGAAGGAGATTGCCCATATTGGCGAAGGGTCCAGAAACAGCCGAGAAAGTGATGCTCGCAGGAGGAAATCTAGAAATTTTCGACGCCCTGCACTGCGCGGTATTTATTCCAGTCTCGTCTCATCTTGGTGTGTGCTTATTTAATAGCTTGTGGGGAGGAGGCTGATTCTTAAATTATGTAGGAATATTCCTACATTCCAAATATATATCAGGAATGTCAACCCAACCAATAAGCCGTCGTCCAAGCAAACAAGCCATATTCTTGATGAACGAAGGATCAAATCAGCCTCAGAAAATTGCGCGGCTATTTCGGGAGGATTCCTTGGATTCCGATCAGAATCCTGGAGAGTTCAATATTAGCTGTGGCAATTATTGTTGCACATTGGCAGTAAGACACATGAAAGGCATGAGAGAAATGCGTCCTCTGTTTTCCTCTAACTGTGATGTTCACCTGCATTTATCTGTTGTTTGGGAATGGTCTTCTGCCAGGAAATATGCGACTGTCAGAACTGAAGTGATCCTTTTTGTGGCTGAATATAAATAGTATCAGCTTGCCGCTGGCTCCACTTTGACAAGCATTTCGGATCCTGCCGAACACTCTGTTGCCGATCCAGGCCAGGAAGAAACTCGATCCTTTTATTCTCAGAGTCTGTTCACAGGGCCTTTGGCAAGGCGGTGTTGTTGTCAACAGGCTAGAATTGCAACGTGGGGATCCCATGTTAGAAATTTTACCCCGCTTTCGCATAAAAAATATCGTATCTCGGCTGAGAGATGACGCGCCACAAATGCCCAGCAATGGCTAATGGATTTCTGTAGATTGGGTGAGTCACGCATTCCGATCTGTCGTGAGATTGAACTCCTACTTTTGCATCGGAAGCCGAGTGTGGATGATAGAATCATCTCCAAACAATAATCAATCCGTCCAAATGGCAGAATATCTAGTATCCCCGAAACCTGCGCCGGATTCAAACATCCCGCAATCCAACTCTACAGTGACAGTCCGAGTGATAGACAGGTGAGTCCCGCTTACCCCACACCAATTAAGCAGATATTAACCAAAACATACCTTCCAGCACCTCAACGCTCCAATTTGACTCCGACGTCCCCTGGAATCCACGCATCAAAGGCCTCGATCCCGTCAAAATTCCCATTTACTGCTTCCTAATCTCAAATGGCAATCGCCACGTCCTCTTCGACCTCGGGATCAGACGAGACTGGGAAAATCTGCCGCCAGGTATCGTCTCGATGATCAAAAGCGACTACCCGGTCACAGTCGAAAAGGACATGGCCGAAATCCTAGACACAGATACCACAGGTGTCGGCATCGGGAGCAAAGACATCGAAGCCATAATCTGGTCCCATCACCATTTCGACCACATTGGAGATCCCACCACCTTCCCCACCTCCACTGATCTACTCGTTGGGCCTGGGTTCAAGAAAGCGTACTGGCCCGGATACCCAACGAACCCACAAGGCTGTCTGCTCGATTCTGTCGCTGAGGGGCGCAATTTTCGGGAAATAGAATTCAACACCGGCCTTACCGTTGGCCGCTTCGATGCCATAGACTACTTTGGTGACGGCTCGTTTTACCTGCTGAATGCACCAGGACATACGACCGGACATCTCTGCGGCCTGGCACGGGTCACCACTTCGCCTGAATCATTCGTGCTGATGGGCGAGGATGCGTGCCATCATGTTGGGGTTATGCGGCCTACCGAGTATCTGCCGCTTCCTGCAAATATATCGCCATCTCCAATTGCAAAATATGCAGCTGGCGGGTGTCCGGGGGCTGCTCTCCAACAGCTTCAACCTAACAACAGGCCCAACGAGGCATTTCTGACCCTTTCACCAGCAGCATTTCCGGATTTCGAGGCGGCTCAGGAAACGTTGCGGAAGGTGGAAGAGCTAGATGCTGCCGAGAATATATTTGTGATTCTGGCTCATGATAGGTCGCTGGAGGGGCAGATTGATTTCTATCCCGAGACAATCAACGACTGGATGGCCAAGGGGTATAGGGCCAAGACACGGTGGTTGTTCTGTAAGGATTTTGCAGGCGTAGTTGAGTAGTTTTGTCCTTCTAATAAACAAATGATGAAAGTTTTGCCAAGTCCAGCCCGATTAGCGCCGTCAAAATAAGCTTTAGAGTTCTCACGTGACTGTAGCCCTAGTGGACCACAAGGCGTTCGGAGAAACAGCCGGCCCGCTCCATCCGGCAGGAAATTTTTCCATGACATCCATCCATCTCGAGCTTGGCTTCTCGAACCTCATCGCTTTCAAACCCTCACCACCCGACCAAATCGCGACGAAACCAAAAAGGGCGAGCCACCCGCTGCTAATCTATTCCCCGGCCGTGAACCCTTGAAAAAAAAGAACTTTTTTTTGTGAAAATTTATATTCCGTTCGGTTCTTTATCATCATGTCTGACCAGACCAATGCTGGTGAGTTTTCGATCTATCTCCCACCCTCCTCTGTTGAAAAACTAGTAGCTAACGCAGATAACTCTCCCCAGCCTGGCCCCTGGCCGACCAAGCCCTGACGCAGACCATCCTCGACCTCGTCCAGCAGGCCTCCCACTACAGACAGCTGAAGAAGGGCGCCAACGAGGCCACCAAGACGCTGAATCGCGGTACCTCTGAGATTGTCATCCTCGCTGCCGGTGCGTAGTCCTCGACCCCCTCCAAAACCCATTCTAACCCAACTCCCCCCGTCCGCAAAAAAGCTAATAGTGATCCATAGACACCACCCCCCTCGCCATCCTCCTCCACCTGCCCCTGCTCAGCGAGGACAAGAACGTGCCGTACGTGTACGTGCCTAGCAAGATGGCGCTGGGCCGTGCGTGCGGTGTCAGCCGGGCTGTGATTGCCGCGAGCATCACGACCAATGAGGCGAGCGATTTGAATGCGCAGATTCAGACGTTGAAGAATAATGTGGAGAGGTTGATGATTTAGATTTGGGGTTTTTGATGGAATGTGGGTTTGATGGATGGGGGCTTGATGGATGGGGGCTTGATGGATGGGGGCTTGGTTGCCTCTCGTTCATCGTTTACCTTGGGTGTGTGTGTGGCCTATCTGTCTATCTATTAAGAAGCGATGGAATTTGGTTTCGACCTGGGACAGGTTCGGAAATGGATTCGATAGGTAGATGGATAGATTGAGATTTTGAACAAGGATATAATTTCGTGATCAATTTTTTTCGTTTTTTCTATTCTTTTCCTTCTTGATCCGCTTTTCCTACGCTACATTATATATACATCTATGCTAATCTCCCCATGAACCAACCCCCACCCCTCCCGATAGGTCTCAACGGCCACACACATACAATAGTCTGAACAAACAAAGCTTTTTTAAAAGAAATAAACACAGCACAGCACAGCACAGCACAGCCACATGATGCCTGCAGGGACATACAACAGATATATACTCCGTAGATAGGTCGAGATAGCCCACCCCATCTAACAGAGATGTTAGCAAATACCAAGGCAATCCATTCCCGGCCATCTATCCATCCATCCATCCGTAGCGCGGGACATAAGAAGAATACAACTAACGGTCCAAAAAGGGTGGTCAAGGTTAAAACTTAAAAGTAAGTAGGTAGGTAGGTATAGTATTCCAGGCAAGTAGAGTAGAGTAGGGCGAGTTGAGGAGAGAGAGAAGTGGGGGGAGGGATGGGGAATGTGTGGAGGATGATATGAAGGAGTATTATACCATCTTTCCTTCTTTCCTACTCTATTTTGTTTGATTTGATCTATCAACATGACCAGCAGCAGCAACATCAACATCAACATCAACATTAATGATTTCAAGTATAACTGCACATAAGGAGAAAAAAAAAGTAAGAAAAGAAGTAATTCACAAAAGCCCACCAAAAATGCAAAGAACAGAATGAAGAAAGGTAAGAAAGGGGTGTCCATGTAACAAAAGTTAAAATGAAACTGAGTGCTAGCTAGCCATATGAGAACAAACACACAAGATCCATCTGATCTCTGAGTGTTGTTGTTGCTGGGCATCTGTATGTACGTAAGTATATATATATTTATGATAATCATTGGGTATATATCTTTCCTCTTCTCTCTTCCCACCGCGTCTAATCTTTCTTCTTTAAAACAAAAAAAGAAACAAAGAACAAAAAAAAATAATAAGCCTCCCCGCCGCCCTTCTACCCACCCCCCAGACATATTTTTTGTTTATTTTCAAGATGATATATCGAATGATTTATTCCCCTCCTTACCAAAAACACACACAAAAACACAAAAGCCACACACGCACACACATCAACCCTCTCACTCCAACGTAAGCAAGCATAACAACCCTCAATAATCATGCGGCCTTGGACTTCACGGCGCCGTTCTGGGCTGTGGTTGTGGTGGGAGGTTCCGGCGCGGGTACGGAGACGCGCGTATTGTACAGTTGTCTCTCGATGAATTTTAGGATTTCATCGATGAGACTGCCCAAGTCAAACGGGTATTAGCGGGTCATTTCTCATAAAGGAAGGGTAGAAAGGGGGGAGAGCAGAGAAAGGTTTAAGTGCAGAATGGGAATACTCACATAACCGGCGCCGAAATCACCAACACAGCCCGCCATTCACTCCAATCCAGCGGCAAAATGGCAAACAACCCCTGCAAAAACGGCACGTAGAGGATTGCAAAATGCAGCGCCATCGACAACATGACCGCGTACACGAGCATCATGTTATTCCATAGCGGGAAGGTGAGCAGGGACTCGCTGGAGGATAGCGAGTTGATGGCGTTGAGCATTTCGATGACGACGAGGATGGAGAGGGACATTGTGCTGGCGGATTTGGAGGAGGCGTTGGAGAAGATCTCGCATCCGATTGAGGGGAAGTCGGTTGAGCATTTGTGGAAATGGGTCTGGGGTTTTTTGTTGTTAGATAGGGGTGTTGGGGGGGGGGGGGGGGGGAAGGGGAAAAAACACATTGGCGAAAAATAAATTTGGGGGCGGGCGGGGTAAACAAAAAACACCACCCCTAC
>JANTQI010000007.1:310033-347032 GCA_032988985.1 Emmonsiellopsis sp. PD_5
GAAAGGTTCGGCGCCGTTGGGGGGGGGAGGGGGGGGGGGGTGTGGGGGGAGGGGGGGGGGGTTTTTTTTTTTTGGGGGGGGGGGGGGGGGGGGGGGGGGTTGGAAAGGGAGACACACCAATTGCCAGAATGTAATCTGAGGTCCGGCAGGGTTATACATAAACCACCACGCGTACCCAAATACCGTCGCGATACCGACATAGGTACCGATAACCATATACCTGAAAAAGAGCCATCCGCCCACGAGCGCCTCACCGCGCTTCCGCGGCGGGCGTTTCATCACATCATGATCCGCGGGATTAAACGACAGGGCCGTGGCGGGCAATCCATCCGTGACCAGATTCACCCAAAGCAGCTGTACAGGCACAAGCGCCTCCGGCATGCCCAGCGCAGCAGTCAAAAAGATAGACACTACCTCACCGATATTCGAGGAGATGAGGTAGCGGATGAACTGTTGCGTGTTGCTGTAGATGGACCGGCCCTCTTCGACGGCGATCTCAATCGTGGCAAAGTTGTCGTCGGCCAGGACCATATCAGCGGCGAGTTTAGCGACGTCCGTGCCCGAGCCCATGGCGACACCAATGTCCGATTTCTTGAGCGCGGGCGCATCGTTGACGCCGTCGCCCGTCATGGCGACGACGTGGCCCTGCGATTGCAATAGGTCGACGAGTTTGGACTTGTGCGTTGGTTCGGTACGGGAGAAGAGGGAGGCATTGTTTGCTGCTTCAATCTTACCCTGTTCACTTAAGGCGTCGAATTCCTTGCCCGTGAATGATTTTCCTGTCAGGTTCTCGTGCGCGCCAAAGATGCCGATCTGCCGACAGATGGATTCGGCGGTATTTCTGTTGTCACCCGTGATGACGACGACGCGGATGCCGGCCTCGCGGCATTTTTGGATGGAGCCGGCGACTTCGGGGCGAGGGGGATCCAGCATACCGACGAGGCCGATGAGGGTCATGTTCTGTTCCAGCTGGACATACTCCTGGGAGGTTTCGGCTGAGTGGAGGAGAGGGTTTGGAGCCAGGTTTTCAATAGATGCCACAGCAATGACGCGAAGACCTCTATTTCCGTATTCGACGACCTCCTCGGAGATCAGTTTAGCATGTTGCTTGGTTAGATTTACTTTCGAGCCATTAGGTCCGAGGAGGGCATGCGAGCAGCGTTCCAGAATCGATTCAGGGGCTCCCTTGACGAGGAGTTTCTGCTGAGTGCCCGCACCAGCAAGGACAGACATGCTCTTGCGGTCACGGGAGAATTCATAGGTAGCTTGTAGCGGGAGACGGCTTTCGTAGTGTTTGCTGGCGAGATGGAGACGTTCCGAAGCACGCAGGCTGCGAATCTTCTGGTTGACGTCGGGGCTATCGGTGCCAATCTTCTCAACCAGAACACGGAGGGCACCTTCAGTCGGTTCGCCGATGCTAGTATAAGAGCCGGTCTTCTGATCATAGGACAAAGAGGCCTCATTGCACAGCGCCAGCACCTCGGTCAACTGACGCACCGTAGAAGACGAAACTGCAACATCCTGGAGCTCCACACCATCCTTCCTGAGACTCCCTTGGGGCGCAAACGTAGTTCCCTCAACGTTGATCTCCTCCAGCCCGTTCCCGGCCTGATTCAGATACACAATGCGTTCGACGCTCATCTGATTCGTCGTCAACGTTCCCGTCTTGTCCGAGCAGATAACACTGCAGCTTCCCAGCGTCTCAACAGACGGCAGGGACCTAACCACGGCATTCTTCGCGGCCATCTTCCTCGTGCCCAGGGCCAAACACGTCGTGATAACGACGGCCAACCCTTCCGGAATGGCCGCAACACCAAGAGAAACGGCAATCTTCAGATAATAAATAGCCCCCTTGGTCCAGCTCCCATGCGACGGATCACTGAAATGCTCAATATTAATCAACCAAACCAGCACACAAATAACCGTAATAACCTTCGCCAGCACGTCGCCAAAGTCATTGAGTTTCTGCTTGAGAGGCGTGGGCTCCGAGATCTGCGCCGTGATGCTCTCATGGATATCACCAATGGCCGTCGCGGCACCGGTCAGCACGACAATCGCAGTCGCATGGCCCGTCACCACTGTGGTGCCGGAGAATAGCATATTGACCTGATCCTGCTTGACCGCCGCTGTGTCTTTGACCAACTTGGTGCCCTTGGACACGCTCTCACTCTCGCCGGTCAGAATGGCCTGATCTACGCGGAAGCTGTTACTCTGGATGGACAGCACGCGGCAGTCAGCTGGGATGCGGTCGCCCACGGCGACAGTCACGATATCACCGGGGACGAGCTCTTCGGCCTTGACGCGCTGGACGGCGCCGTCACGGATGACTTTTGCTTCATTCGCGGAGTATTCCTGGAGTGCGGCGATGGCCTTTTCGGCGCTGCTTTCTTGGGAGACGCCGACGATGGCATTGAGGATGAGGATGGTGAGGATCTACCACAAATAAGATAAAGAGTCAGTTCAGACATCCGTAAATATAATATATAAAAGAGAACCTACCACAACCGGATCAACAAACGCAGTCCAATCATCCCCTTCCTCAAACAGCGCAAGCACAAACGACACCACCGCAGAGCCCAACAGTATCAGCACAAGCTGGTCCTTGAACTGCTCAAGCACAAGCTCCCACAGCGGCGTGGGGGGTTCCTCCGCAAGCGCTACACAAACCACACCGTCAGTAACCAACCACCGAATATTCGGGTGTTGGGGGGGTGGGGGGAGGATATATACCATTCGACCCAAACTTCTCGCGCGCCTTCAGCACCTGTGGCCCCGACAGCCCGGCCTCCTCGCGCACGTTGAAATGGGCAAGGACATCTTCGGTCGAGGAGAGATAGGAGCGCTCCATGGATTTGCGGGGGGGAGGGGGAGGCGGAGGGGATGGATATGCGCCTGTTGTCCTTTTGTAGCTGGGATCCGTATTCTGCTGCGTTCAGTTCCTCTTCTTCTTCGTCTTCCAGTCGCGCTCGTAGCAAGCAGATTGCTACTGCTACCCGGTTCCTCGTCCTCGTCCGTCCGTCTATCTTTCTATCCGTCTATCCGTCTATCCTCGTTCTCTTTCTTTTCCTTTCCTCGCGGCAAGTAGAATAGCAACCCAAGGTGCGCAATTCAAACCCTGCACGACAGCTCAGAACCCAAGTTCCAAAAAGTTCCCCACGTAGCCGTTTCGTTTCGTCTGATTCGAAAGAGAGTGAGGCGGGTGTTAAAGCAATGTAACTTATCCCCGAGTCAAAAGACCGTCAAAAAAAAAAGCAAGTTAAAGTTAACTACCGAAAAACGTATCCCTTCGCCGGCATGTACGGCAACGGCAACGGCAACGGCAACGGCAGAGAGAAAAGAAATCTCGTGAGGAAAGGGAGTGTCGGGAAATTGAAGTTGGAGGTGAAGGTGAAGGTGAAGTTGAAGAGAAAGAGAGGAGAGGAGTTGGAGTTGGAGTTGGAGTTGGTGGTCTAGCTACATCCGGCGGGAGGGGAGCATATGGATGGATATGGAAGGGTCTCCTGCACAGGCCAAGTCAAGCTCCCTGCGATAAGAATCTACATTTCAAGTTTTCTACAAATACCCAGTTCTCTACAAATTCCAATCCATAACATAACATACTACAATCATCCCCTCCCTCCTTCCATCCATCCATCATCCACCACTCTCAACCCCCCCCTCCGCCGTCCGACACCATATCTATCCCATATCACAACGTGTTCTTTTCATTCCGCCGGCCGGCTGGACGCCGATGGCCGGGCCCTGACTAATGCAATGCACGCCCCGCAGCCAATCAGCAGCCGTGCATCCCGCGTGTGGCGTGGGCTTAGTCAGGTAAACCGTCCACTAAGGCGGCCTGCCACGTGATCTGTCTGTGGCTTGGCGCGGAAGGTTCCAGATCATTACATACATACATACATACATACATGATATACAGTGGATTGGTTTGGACAGACTGGTTTAGATGGTGTTTGGTTTATTGATGGTGATATCTTGTTGGGGATTGATTATGCTGCGTTCCACCTATGTAACCCCTCGCACCTCCCACAACAAAACACACGCCAATCTCTCTGCTTTTCACCCCTTATAAAGGTCCGTGTAGAATTACAAACCATAAGGCGCAAAAGAACAGAACAAGACCAGCCATGTCACCCGCGGGAAGTATCAAGGAGGTACATAAAACAAGCCCGCCTCTTTTTAACCGTCATAGTATCGCCCAGTATACACTACCGACGACACCATCAGAAAAGAGACCGCAGGTGGTTGGACAACGCGTGGGGGGGGGAAAGCTCGGATAATATTTGGATAAAAAAACAATATGGCAAAAATAAAAACAAGAGGCTACAGCTCGGATAACAACAACATTGGGGTCGAAGGCAAAATGGGCGGAGGGGGGGCAGGGGGGTGGGGCGAGTGGCCGGAAACGAACGCAAGGAAAAGACAGCAGTAGAAGAGACGGTTTAAAAAAAAAAGAGGAACCGGCAACAGAGGCTTGGCTTTCTTCTCCATGCTAGGGATTCGGCACTGAATGGGGCGGTCTTGACAGGACAAGGACTCTTCGCATTAAGTGGAAAACAAGAAATGAGGGGGAGGATGGAGAAAAAAGGAAAGATTCCCGTTCCGTTCATTTTCGCTCTCCTAAATCGCAAACTCCGCCAGCCAACTGATAAAAACAACCCTCGGACGAACTCGATGACATAAGGCTTTGATAACCACCCACGCCATAGATCGACCTTCAAATCTCCCCTTTTTTTGGTCTTTGTTTGGTTTTTGTATTTCACTTATATTAGGACATGTGAATGCCACCTACAGCGTGGTTTTATTTGCAACCAAGAATTTGATAACGGCCAGCCTAGGACTCAGCAGCTGGGGCATCTTCCTTCTTGGGCTCCTCAGCAGCTGGAGCAGCAGCGGCCTCTCCCTCGGGCTTCTCCTCCTTGGGCTCAGCGGCCGCAGGCTCGGGCTCAGCACCGTCAGACGAGGTCCACAGAGTCAGGTTGTCACGGAGCAGCTGCATGATGAGGGTGCTATCACGGTAGGACTCTTCAGAGAGGGAGTCGAGCTCGGCAATAGCGTCATCGAAGGCCTGCTTGGCCAGGTGGCATGCACGGTCTGGCGAGTTGAGGATCTCGTAGTAGAAAACGGAGAAGTTGAGGGCAAGACCAAGACGGATGGGGTGGGTGGGGGTCAGTTCGGTCTGGGCAACATCCGTAGCATTCTACACAAGAGTCAGTCATATGCAGAACAAGACGCAAGCAGTGGGTCCAATGTATACCTTGTAGGCCTCATGGGCAGCAGTAGCGGCAACCTTGCGCTTGTTACCCGATGCAAACTCAGCAAGATAACGGTGGTAGTCTCCCTTCCTATATTGCACACATCACATCAGCACACGACCTCCCAGACATGTCGATGACGCCATTGGACCCGGGCACGTACATCTTGTGGTAGAAGACCTTGGATTCGCCGGATTCGGCTTTGGGGATCAAGGACTGGTCCAAAACATCCAAAACGTCCTGGCAGACACGCTCGAGCTCGGCCTCGATCTTCTGGCGATACTCGGAAATGATGGAAACATGCTTCTCGGAGCCCTTGGAGTCCTCCTTTTGTTCGATGGAGGAGATTATGCGCCAAGATGCACGACGGGTTCCAACAACGTTTTTGTAGGCAACGGAAAGGAGATTGCGCTCGTCGACGGATAGTTCACCACCAATCTACAGAGTTGGTTAGTACTGTCGTGTTAATGGTAACAGATTGGGAGGTGTGAGAGGCAGGGATGATGGGATGGCGATGGGGGGAACTTACGTTGGCAACTTCCTATACACGCACGCCGTGGGGGATTCCATCAGTAAAAGCGTCCTGCTGACATCACACAGAGAGCAGCACAAACCTTCATGTATGTGACCATTTCTGCGATGCGGTTAGCGAGGACAAAACACCCCAACACAGCCATGGGATATAGCGAGATAGGGAGAGGAGGGGACGCACCATCATAGCGCTCGGCCTGCTCGCAGAGCCTCGCAAGAAATGTCTTGCTGCAGAAGGGGTCAGTACACGGACACCAGGGCGCCGTCAAGCAGGTGGGCAATTTACTTATCACGCTGTATCACACCATCGGGTTAGCAAAGGGCTTATCGGACGCAGAGCGGGGGAGAGTGCAGGGAGAGGAAGAGGGCGTGCATGGCAGCAGGTTGACGCTGAGACTGCGCGCCTAACGCAGGGCAGCAGGGAGGGGTAAACATACTTCTGAGGTCATGGTTGGAAGACGGCGGGAGAGAGACGGAGACACAGGAGAGAATGGATAGCGAGCAGACAGCGCGGGGGACAGGTGGGCAGACAGAGAGATGGATAGAGAGAGCAGAGGGGGTGATGGGGAGGGATGTTGGCGCGGGAGAGAGTTGATGGGAGAGGTGAGGTGAGTGATGATCTCAGGCAGTCGACGCAGGTGGGTTCGACTTGGCTGGCGGCTGGCTTAGCGAGAAGCCACTAGCCCGGCAACCACCAGACGGCTTTTTATATCCCAACAACAGACAAGAGTATATACAGACTACAATTATCTTCTATTGCATTCTCCTACTACAGTGCTTCCATACTGCTATCCCCTCTTACCCCCTTTCTCCCATGTCGGGCGTTGTCCCATTACCATTGGGTACGTGGACTGTTTACTCAGCCTCATTCTGCCCTCTGACTGCCCCTTACTCCAGCACATCATCCCTCCTAGGACAGGACCCTGCCTGACTTCCTCTACACTGCATCGCACTACCCTACACACCCTGATATCTGTGCTGGGAACTTCCTCGCCCAAGGTGTCTGTCACTTCACCCACCGTCTGCCCAACAACATCCATCTACGTCACCCAATCCATCCCACCCAAACCCAATTACTTAATTCCCCCGGTGTATGTAATGTACCAGTACCTCCCATATAAAACGCCAGATAAGCACCCCAACCATGCAAACGGAAGCAAAAGAGCCTCCCTCCTCTCCTCTCTTCTCATCCACCCATTCCACACACACATACATAGAGACATACATATACCGTCTTTTCCCTGCATATATATTCAACCCAATCCACCTTCACCATTCCCATCCCAACCAAACCATGACGTATCCCGCATCCAGCCTTATCCAATACTAATACTAGTAACCTTACGCATAGGAAGAGGGCTCGACTTACATAGCCAATCAGTATCATTGGTGTTTCCTTGATTAACCACCAGTAGTTAAAAATAATAGCAGCCGCCGTTGGGAGAGGCCAAGGCGAAGCGAATGGAATAGAAAGGAACAAGGAGAAATAAACAAGGCTGAACTGACATTGCGCCTAATAGTAACAACCTACCAACCAACCAACCACTACAGGAACTGACAGCAGCAAAGATCTGACAGACGAGGCTGCGGATGCCTTCGGGAGATACAGTTGGCTAGGTATAGGTACTTGTCCTTGATAACTACTGTCTGAGTGACGACATGGGGCCCAAGATTCTCGAGTGATGGCACGTGATTTGTAGGGCAAGACGGAAAGCTTAGTATTGTTTGGATGGATGGGATAGTGCTTTGATGGTATAGTATGGGGGAAGAATAGATGGTTAGAGAGGGTGCGGCATCCACTCCCTCCTGACTATATCCGCCGGGCGTATCTGACAAAGAAAGGAGGAAACGAGATAGTATTAAAGAGGCAGGTGTACATTACATAGTTGGGAAATCATCATGCACGCCTTGCTCCTATGGATTGCTGCTCTGTCGAACTTGCAATGAACTCCTCCGCTCCCCACACTTCTAGATCTGGCTTCTCCACACGAAGTCCGGAAATCAACTCATCATGAAAAGCGTATTCCCCCTTCTTATATCCGCGAATGCAGAGGTACTCGAGGTTTGGGGATAACCTGGAAGCCAGGCTGTGAAACTCGGATGGACACTGGCACCCATGGAAGTTCTCGCTAGCCACACGGGGACCTAGTAGTAATTCGATGCCGATACTGAGGTGGGTGAGAGCCGGGTAGTCATGGAAGGAACCGATGGATCTGCCAAGTGTACACGGGCGTGAATCCCATTGTCCAAATCTCTCAAATACTCGAATGTCGTCGGAGATGTCTTTGTCTGCATCGATATCTATCACGCGTAGAGTCTGATTATGTAGTGACTCTAGCTCGTTGCCCAAGGCCCAAGGATTGAATTTCCACTGTTCCTTCTCCAACTCCGGGTACTGTAATCTTATGGAAGGGAATATCCCATTTTTACCCGCTAACTCAGTCGCTGTGCCGTCGAGTGTGTATTTGAATTCTTCAAGGTATTCTGCAGACCATATTGCGTCCCGGAGATTAATGAACGTCACGCGGCATTGAATGATATGGATTTTCGATAGGTTTACCGCGGTAGGCCGGTAGTCGGTGTCAATGCTCGGGTAGACGTTGCACGTTGATTCAACTCTCAAACTCTTTATCGGCGCCAAGGGATTAATGTTCTCGAGAAGGTCGGAAATATCAAAGTAGGTAGTAGATCGCTTCGAATTAAATACCCCTATGTGTTCAAGCTTCCGGAGATTGTAAAGTGCGGCTTTGCCCAAATTATTATTCTTCATTCGAAATAGGTCCCAACAATCATCGGCAAATTCAACGTATCGAATATTCGGGAAGATCTCGGGAAACAATTCTACTGAGACATTCGCAAGCTTATATTGAACGGTAGCCTATTGATAGATAATGTCAATTGGGATAATGTAACAAATAGGAAAGGAAGAAGGGGAACAATAATGGATGACTTTCGTTTACCTTCAGAGGGTCATTAATATCTAAAGCCTCCGCCTGAACAACGCAGCGCAAGTAATGATCTAGTGGATCCACGAGATTGTGCTGTTTCATCATCATTTTCCGTATCAGGCTGATCTCTTTAGCATCCGGAACGGCAAGGTCTATTGGAGAAGTGGGACGAGGGCAATATTGCTCATCGACTGGCCGGCAGTCTATCACAACATGCCTCATGTACCTGCTGAAGAGTGGGTCTGTGCAGCTTTTTATCATGGTCTTGTAGCCTGTGAGAGTGTCGTGGCTGTCGACTAGACGAAATGAACAGTACTTGTCCCGGAGTTTCAGCTGCTTTTTTCTTGCTACCTCTCCGAGAGTATGGTTTAGTAGCTGCACCGAACTAAGATCCTCAGGTGTCAGGTAATCAAGTATAAGGAGATATATGTCCAGGGGTAAAGAACAGAAGCCAGATATTGTTTCGGATGTTGGATCCATTGTTTGGATGCTGGATCTTAGGATTTATTCAGTGATAGTATAGGTGTAGAGACAGACAAAATATCCAGGGTTAGGTATGAGTAAGAACGGAACGAGAAACCTGCTCGGTAGATAATCTTTGCAGAAAGGAAGTAGAAAAGAAAAGAATCACAGAACAAGCAGACCAGTGGGCATTTTTAAACCCCACCAGATCGATCTCGTTGTGTGCAAAATTTCCGAATCCAGGCTTCTTCCAAGGTTTCTTTCATCCTTAGAAGGAAGACACCGATTAGAAACCTGCCACTCCCCCCCAAACAAAGGCAGGTCCGGTCCCACTGGACATGAAGCATTGAAAGGGAGACAAAGATTCAGGTTGGCATTTGAGAACCCTCTCAGTCTACCTGCTGGTTTCATATCTGAGAGTAAAATCAACTGTTAAAGAAGGTCCCCTCCCCAACGCACACACGGGGCTTATGCGTCGGATGTTTTGCTCATTGTCTGTTAAAGTTGGGCCATCATCAGGGGATATCCCGTCCGTCACCCTCTTGCGGTGTTGGGAGAGCGTTGTTCGCTGCCATCTTGCAGAATATCCCGTGAGCACGGTGTATTGTCAGCTCAGCTTCTCATCCTAGAGGATAGCATGAGAAGAGGAGAAGCGCGGGCTGGTGGAAGAATAGAATGTCCAGCGGAGGATGGATGGAGGTGAGGTTGGAGGTTGAGGTTGGGGAGGAAGCAGAGCAGGCCTTGGCGCTAGCCGGGGGAGCCGACTTCACGTGTTTTAGCCGCATCCAGGCTCAACTTGAAGGGCAGATAGGGGGGAGGTGCCAGGAAGCTGCAGATATCTAAAGTAAAAATGGAGAATCAAATCAAATCAAATCAAATCAAATCAATCTATCAAAAAAAAGAAACTATTTATTTATGCTAACCATTGCCATGCCGATTTTTCTTTTTTCAATCAAAACAGAACAGATTTCAGGAGCTGGGAAACAAAACATTCACAAATAAGAAAAGGGGTAGAAGATAAATGGGAAGAATTAGGGAGGTTGTAGTTCAACGCTGTGTAGAGATGGATGTGTATGTGGAAGGGGGGATGAGGGGAAAACAAACGGTCTAGAAGAAAAGACGAAAACCCCGCTGGGCCAAGGGAAAAAAAGGGAAAGGGGAATCCAGCATGACTGACTACACGGGTAAAAATCCACCATCAAATCACCATCAGAAGCAGCAGAAAATATTCGAGTAGTATAAAAGGGAATCCATCACATAAAATCATCATCATCCAAATCATCCCCATCATACGCAGTAGTATCCACATGACTCTCCCTCGCCGCAACCAGACTCGTCTTCGTCTTCGCCGCCTTACTCTTCTTGCCCCCTTTATCCTGCGCCTTCTCCTCCTTCAACTTCTCATTACTCGCCGCCGTCAGCGCGCTAGCAACCTTCTTGATATCACTACTGGGCAACTCCTTGACAAGCTTCTTCGCGAAATCCTGCACCCAGATCGAATACTGCGGCTTCTTCGATTGTGCTGTCAGCAGCGGGATGAGCGCGTTTGTCAGCTCTGTGAACTGCGTCTTGGTCGCGGGTGTGAAGAGTGGGATGGCGGAGAGGTCGATGGATTTCGTGGGGTCGTTTTTGTCGCTGATCACGGTGGATTTGGGCGCGGCACGGCGTCGGTTGAGGTCGATGTCGCCGATGAGGTCCTCGGCGTGCTTGAGGTCGGATTCTTTTTCTGTGGCGCGCAGGCGGGCGCGGGCGACGGCGTCGTCCTCGTCATCCTCATATTCGTCGGAGGAGGAGCCGCCCCCTTCCTCTCGCCGTTTTCGGTTGGCGGCCTTGTGTTCTTCTATCCGCTGGGCGCGCGATTTCTTCTTCGCGGCGGCTTCAGCGTCTGCTTTCGCCTTCTCGGCCGCGGCTTTGGCGGCCTTTTCGCGCTCGACTTCGCTGTCTTCGGCGGCTTCCCAGTCATCGACGACCTATTAATCATTTCCAAAAACGAGCAGTCAGCGGTTGCATCTTTCACTTAGGAATAGCCACTAGATGTGTGTAAATATGGCAGGACATGGGAATAACCATACATCATCACTATCCTCCTCGTCGTCGAACTTGCGACGCTGAGCAGCAACTAAGGGAGGGGAAGAAGGAGGGGTGCTCTCTTCTTCTTCGTCTACTTAAAAGCAAGCGCCAAAAAAACGCAACATCAGGTTAGCCTGTGAGCCCGCATAGAGTGTGCATCATGGTCTGCATAGAAATAGAGAGGGCAGACCGCCATTTGGGCGATAAATAGCAGTGCCGGCCCCTCGCGAGAGCCTGTTTGCTGGCAGGGACTGACGTGGGAAATGAACATACCCCACTTCGAAGGCGCCATGGCCGGCAGAAAAAAAGTTGTGGGAGCGATGTAGGGAAAATGTGTGAAAGACGCGGATGTGCGGTAGGAGGAGGAAGCTAGCGTGTAGGACGCAGCGCGAGTTGCGGCTGGAGCAGTTGGTGTGCGGAGGGAGCGAGGTTGGAGAGAGAGACGAGGTCAGTGGAGGGAGATGATTTATTTTTCGTTGTTGCCCAACGCCCGTCCACTTTGACTCCAAGCCCAACCGCCCGCGGCCATTGGCGGGGCAAAGTCGGCCAGGCACGTGTCCGCTAAGCCTGTTCGGGACGCTCAGGGGCAACCTTCCCGCGAGGAGTTTTCGGGCGGCTGGAATACATTGGAACAGGGGGAATATGCAGCAGGAGTCATCTATCTTAATTAATGTGGCTTATGTATGGCTTTTATTTTAATACTATCTCGCCATTCTCGCTAACAAAATATTCCTTCCCCCCATGCCTTCCAGCCTCTTTTCCATGCCGTTTTCCGTTTTGTTTGGGTCATTGCTCGTCATTCATCGTCACTTAGATCTCTACAGCGTTGCGGAACTTGTCGCCCGCGTAGATCGCGTTGGACCCCAGCTCCTCCTCAATGCGGAGGATCTGGTTCAGCTTGGCCAGACGCTCAGACCGCGCGGGGGCTCCGGTCTTGATCTGGCCAGATCGGAGACCAACAACAATGTCCGCAATGGTGACATCCTCGGTCTCGCCAGAGCGGTGGGAAACCATCACGCCCCAGCCACCAGCATACGAGTCCTTGGCTGCCTGGATCGACTCGGTCAGAGTACCGATCTGGTTGACCTTGAGGAGGAGCGCGTTGCAAGACTTGAGCTCGATGGCCTTCTTGATGCGGAGGGGGTTGGTGACAGTGAGGTCGTCGCTAAAAAATCGTGTCAGTAGCTGCACTCTACTTAAGTTTCATGGGTTGGAACATACCCGACAATCTGGAAGTCAGAGGTCTTGAAGAAATAGCTCCAAGCCTCCCAGTCGTCCTCAGCGAAGGGGTCCTCAATGCTGACAATAGGGTACTTGCTGGCCAGCTTCTTGTACAGGTCAGCGAGCTGCTCATACGTGAGCCACTTGCTCTTGTCGCTGTCGGGGTTCTTGAAGTCCAGGTCGTATTTCTTCTCGTCGGCCTTGTAGAACTCGCTCGACGCAACGTCCATGGCAATCTTCATCTGGCCAGTGTAGCCAGCCTGCTCAATGGCCTCGCTGATCAGGTCGAGAGCCTCCTCGGGGGTCTGGATATCAGGAGCAACTCCTCCCTCGTCACCAACATTGCCGGCAGACTGGCCGTACTTCTTCTTGGCGAGAGCCTTCAGCTTGTGGTAGACCTCAGCACCCTGGCGCAGCCCCTCAGAGAAGGAGGGGGCGGAGCTATACAGTAAGTAAGCTTCGGAACAATAACGTCAGAGCTAATCAGGAGGCCTACCTTGGGACAATCATGAATTCCTGGAAAGCGAGACGGCCACCAGCGTGGGAGCCTCCATTGAGCACGTTCTGGAAGGGGACGGGGAGGACATATGGCTTCTTGGTGCCAGCAAGGTCGGAAACGTGGGCATAGAGGGGAACACCCTTCTCAGCAGCACCGGCCTTGGCAATGGCCAAACTGACTCCGAGGATGGCGTTGGCGCCCAGCTTAGACTTGTTGGCGGTTCCGTCGAGCTTGATCAGGAAGTCGTCGACCTTGGACTGGTCCTTGACGTCGATGTTCTCTTTGATGACGGCGGGGCCAATGATCTCGTTGACGTTCTTGACAGCGGTCAACACACCTATTTATTAGAAGAGACCAGTCAGCAATTACACGCCATACATGCGGGACGTGTGTGTTTGGATTGCTCACCCTTTCCAAGCCACTTAGTCTTGTCACCGTCACGGAGCTCGCAGGCCTCATGCTGACCTATCAATGGGTGTCAGTTTGCAATTCTACAGAACTCCAAATGCGGGATATGAGGAGAAATACCGGTCGAGGCTCCGGAGGGGACAATGGCGCGGTGAAGCCCGGTCTCAGTGACGACATCAACCTCGACGGTAGGGTTACCGCGAGAATCGTAGACGGAGCGGGCGTGGATCTTGGTAATAGCCATTCTGAAGGAGTTGAGAGACAATTAGTTCACTGTGTATATTGGAGGAAACTGAGAATGCCACATAGTGTTGAGGAGGAGAAAGAAGTTATGAAATGGGGAGCTCGTAAGCTGCTCTGGCATGTTCACCGGGCATCCCAAACAGTCATGGACGATGCAACACAATACAACAACACAACAAGCCAAGGGGGGAGCCAGTCCGTAGCTAGATTGCCATTGACAGTAGCTTGCCTAGGGCTGCCCACCGGGAGTCCAACCCGTTTAGAAGGCCTGGTGTGAGGGCTGTTTTGGTGGCGGTAGAGGGCATCAAGGCGGGATGGTGGGGCAACGAGGGGGAAAGCAGACTTACTTGGGAGACTAGGTCAATTGGGACAGCAATAGAGAGGAGAATGAAAGCAGACTTGTATGAAACAGCTGTAGAAGAGAGGGGAGAGAGGGAGAGAGAGAGAGGTTGGTGATGGAGTGAGGAGGAGACAGGTTTCTAAGGATGACCTCTGCCCCTCCACAACAAAGCATCCATGGATCCTGGTCCTGGCAGTCGGAACTACACACGGGTTGCGGACGGCTACAGCCAGCCAACCACACGCGTCAGAAGGCGCTAGAATTGCCCTTCACCCGCACCATCGGGCAGTCTACAGTGATCGGCTCTATATTGTCAAAGATTGATTTTCTTGCTCGGAGCGGCACGGAGATGTTTTTTCTGCGCACGAAAATGGGTGGACGGAGGAGAGGTCACGTGACATGCCCCTCTGGCACGTGATAGGATGACTAAGTGGATGCAAACAATGCAAATATACTGACTAATCATGCGCTGTTGGTCGCTGCAGTCCGCCTTAGTAATCCAAGCTTCTGGCGACAACGAAGAGCTCTGGAACCTGGAGAGAGAGAGAGAAAGATACTACGACCAACTACTGCTGACACCCCCCTCCACCCTTCTGCTTCTATAACTCCCCACTGCAGCGCCCTTCTCCTTCTGATATCCAGTTTCTGCCATTTACTTCTCCCGCTCCCGTATCCTTTTTTCTCTCCCAACCGCCCCGTCATCATGGACGGTGTTGATCATGAACGCGAAACCGCCCTCGAAGAGTACAAGAAGAGCCTGCTGGAATCGAGAGAATGGGAAGCAAAGCTCAAGTCGCTCCGGCTGGGCATAAAAGACCTAGAGAAGGAGTTCAACACCACAGAGGACAACATCAAGGCCCTGCAGAGCGTGGGTCAGATCATCGGCGAGGTGCTGAAGCAGCTGGATGAGGAAAGATGTCAGTCACCTCTTGCTTGGGAATTACATGTGCATGTTTCTTCGGTCTTGATGCTAACTATCGCCGTACAGTTATCGTCAAAGCCTCGTCGGGTCCCAGATATGTTGTCGGCTGCCGGTCCAAAGTCGACAAGGCCAAGCTCAAACAGGGCACCCGTGTCGCCCTCGACATGACCACCCTCACCATCATGCGCATGCTGCCCCGCGAAGTCGATCCCCTTGTATACAACATGTCCCTCGAAGACCCCGGCCAGATCAGTTTCGCCGGTATTGGTGGCCTGAACGATCAGATCAGAGAGCTGCGGGAGGTTATCGAGCTGCCGTTGAAGAATCCAGAACTGTTCTTGCGTGTAGGCATAAAACCGCCCAAGGGTGTGCTGCTGTACGGGCCCCCGGGAACAGGGAAGACGCTGCTGGCGAGAGCTGTTGCTAGCTCGCTTGAGACGAATTTCCTGAAGGGTGTGTTTTTATTCCTGCCTATTGTTCGTTGATAAAATAGCTAATCATGACCAGTCGTCTCCTCTGCTATTGTTGACAAATATATCGGTGAATCCGCCCGGTTAATTCGAGAAATGTTCGGATATGCAAAGGAACACGAACCATGTATCATTTTCATGGACGAGATTGACGCTATTGGCGGACGAAGATTCTCAGAGGGAACTTCAGCAGATCGGGAAATTCAGCGGACACTGATGGAACTACTCAACCAGCTGGACGGTTTCGATTATCTCGGAAAGACGAAGATCATCATGGCCACCAACCGACCGGATACGCTGGATCCAGCCCTGCTCCGAGCTGGGCGGTTGGACCGAAAGATTGAGATCCCACTGCCAAATGAAGTTGGGCGATTGGAGATTCTCAAGATTCATGCTAGCGGTGTCGCCATCGAGGGCGAAATCGACTTTGAGAGCATCGTCAAGATGAGCGATGGGCTGAACGGTGCCGATTTGCGAAATGTGGTAACGGAAGCGTAAGTCCTGTCTCTCCCCTATCTTAAAAATGAAACAGTAGATGGCTAATATAAGATCAGTGGACTGTTTGCTATCAAGGACTACAGAGACACCGTCAACCAGGACGACTTCAACAAGGCGGTTCGCAAGGTGGCCGAGTCGAAGAAGCTGGAAGGCAAGCTGGAGTACCAGAAATTGTAATTCGTAGCCTGCTTGACCTGCTATCTCTATATCCCATATCTCGACAACTGCCATATTTTATGTCCTCGTCTCTGGTGCATTTGAAGTCGTGTAAATTAGACTAGACTGCCCTGAAGCAGCGCTGATAGCCAAATTCCAGCAATCCTCCCTTTTAACTCTTGGTTTAATCTGGATTCAATCATTACCTACTCTATGGCTATTTCCTTACCCCCTTGTTGTATTTCTACTCCGTGTAGTGGGGATAATGTATTGCTGATCAGATATTGACCACCTTGCCTCATGCAAACCACCCCAAGCAAACACGTCAAACATCCATTCAAGACTTCCACTTCCTCAACCACCATCTGAACTTCAAGAAACATCCAACACTATCTCCTTGCTTTATTCCTTTATTTATATATATATATGTCTATGTAACATACGCGACTACTCCCATCCACGTTAACGCAATATTTCCGCCAATTGCCCACAAGTCAGTGCGTTCTCCACCCTAACTATTAACCTCCGCCCAGCCACGCCTGATGGTACGTTCATGAGAGCTCAAACAAGTAGCCCATATCAATACGCGCGGAGCAAGCTGTGAGCAGCCGGGAAATTATTGTCTACGTACCGTCGATAGCGAACCGGAACCACTGACGCTGTGGTTGGTGGTGATTTCTCGGTCGATTTGCCTCGCCTCCGCCGGTTCCCCATAACCATATAAAAAAAGGAGCTCCACCGCAGCTTGCCGGAATCCCGTTGCGATTTAAATATTAAATATCAACTCAAGAAACCTTCTTTTTTTGACACTGACGACGGACCAACATCGAAGTGATAAAGGGAGAAAAGAAGGACGGCACTCACCGGCAACGGCGGCTGTTCATACTATATTGAGGACAGGAATCTTGATTCTCTACAGACCGGTCGATTGATTGACTGACTACTACCCTACCACGAAATAAACCACTTTACCAACCTCCGCTGCCAACTGGATGGGAGAGCAATAGAACCCCCAGTACCTCTCTCCTCTCTCTCCTTCCACCCTCAAAACCGGCTGCGGGCCCTCCCCAACCCGACTGAACCGACACCATGGCCTTCCAACTCCCTAACAATGTACCTACCTTCTCCTCCTCCCAACGCACCCTTGAAAACGACTACTGGCGCGCCACCCGCAACCAAGGCGACTCGGACTTCTCCTTTGCCAGCTTCATAAACCCCAACAGCGACCTGCCCATGTACAAGGACAAGCCATACTTTGCGCGGCAGGGGGCGCGGCGGATACGGCGGCGCAGGCGCGTGATGTGGTTTATAGCGGCTGCTGTACTCTTGGGGATTATTTGGTTGCTTGTGGATAAGACGGCGCCGTCTTTGTCAAAGGTGGAAAATAAGCTTAGTGGGAAGCGAGGGAACAGTTTGTGGAAGTGGATGAAGGCGTTGGAGAAGAGTGGTGGTGCTGATGGGGATGGGGCCGCGAGTTCCAAGGGGGTCGATTGGGCGGCGAGAAGGGAGAAGGTGCGCGATGCGTTTATTGTTAGTTGGGATGATTATGCGGATCATGCGTGGGGTGAGTTCTCTTTTTTTTCCCTTATGTTTGGGTGTTGGAGTGCGGGCAAAGGCTAATATATCATTTTTTTTCATATTTGCAGGTCATGACATATACCATCCGAAGAAGAAGAAGGGTGAGAATATGATCGAGGGCGGGATGGGGTGGATGATTGTCGATTCGCTGGATACCTTGATGATGATGAACCTGACATCGCGGGTCCAAAACGCAAGGAAATGGATCCATAATTCGCTACACTACGATCAAGATCATGCCGTAAACATCTTCGAAACTACAATTCGCATGCTTGGAGGACTCCTCTCGGCGCATTACCTGTCGACTACCTACCCCGATCTAGCGCCTATCACGGATGATGACGCATGGGCCCCCGGCGAGGATCTATATATTGAAAAGGCCACGGATCTAGCGGACCGCTTGCTCGGGGCGTTCGATTCCCCATCGGGGATCCCTTATGCTAGTCTCAACCTTAACACAAGCAAGGGAGTTGAGTCTCATACTGATGGGGGTGCCTCGTCAACTGCGGAAGCGACCAGCGTGCAGCTGGAATTCAAATATCTCGCGAAACTCACTGGAGAGACGGAGTATTGGGAGCGGGTTGAGAAGGTGATGGAGGTGGTTGAGTCAAATGGGAAAGAGGACGGGCTGCTTCCGATCTTCATCCAACCGGATACTGGCAAGTTTCAGGGGAATAATATTCGGTTGGGGAGTCGGGGTGATTCGTATTACGGTAGGTTCTACAACCGTCCTCATTGTGTATGTTTTCTTCTGGCTAATATTATTTCTAGAATACCTTATCAAGCAATATCTCCAAACCTCCCGCGAGGAACCCATCTATCTTGACCTCTGGAATGAAGCCCTCGCAGGCATCCGCAAACACCTAGTCACCTACACAAAACACGCGTCTCTAACCATCATCGGCGAAAAGCCAAATGGTCTCAAAGAGCGTCTAAGCCCCAAAATGGACCACCTCGTCTGCTTCATGCCCGGCACCATCGCCCTCGGCGCAACCGGCGGCCTCCCCATCTCCCAAGCCCGCAAATCCCCCGACTGGGGCCGCAAGCAGGAGGAAGAAATCCTCCTCGCCAAAGAACTCATGAAAACCTGCTGGGCCACCTACCTCGCCACAGCCACCGGCCTCGCGCCCGAAATCACATACTTCCAAATCGACAACCCACCCCGAACCATGAAAGACGTCCTCCCAGACCTCTCCAAAACCAACGACCCAAGCAAATCCACCGACGCAGACCTCCACATGATCTCCAAGCCCCTCTACCCACTCACAGACGAAAACAGCGCCTGGCGCAAGGACATCGACATCCACGCCCAAGACAAACACAACCTCCAACGGCCCGAAACCGTCGAATCACTCATGTACATGTACCGCATCCTCGAAGACGACACCTACCGCCACTGGGGCTGGCAAATGTTCAAATCCTTCATCAACCACACCGCCATCATCGAAAAGGACAAGGCCCCGCCCATCCAACACCACGAGTTCGCAAACGTCGACTCGGAAACGAAGCGCAAGCAGCCCTCAGCACATATTCGCGCCTTCACGTCGCTGGCGGATGTCGATACGTTGCCTGCGGCGCAGAGGGATAATATGGAGAGTTTCTGGTTGGCGGAGACGTTGAAGTATTTTTATTTGTTGTTTAGTGAGAGGGAGTTTTTGCCGTTGGAGGGGAATGTTTTTAATACGGAGGCGCATGTGTTTCCGAGGTTTCAGATGGGGGGGTTGTTTAAGACGGGGTGGAAGAGGAGGCATGGGAAGGGGGGGTTGGGGGGGTGGTTTTCTTCGTGAGTTGGGTGAGTGAGTGAGTGAGTGGGATTGTTTGTGGGGGGGTGGGTGGTTATAGATGGCTTGAGGTGAGGTGGATATAAACCCCCCCCCGCCGCGTCTATGTCTGTTATGTTTGTATATATGTTGAATATTTAGGGGTTTCATGGGTATTGTTATTGTTATTGTTACTTCAGGGGGCTCAAAAATGATAGAGCCCCTTTTCTTTTTATTTGCAATTTCATTCTACGCAGTTTCGGGTCAACATTTCAAATGCTTTGGGAGTTTACCCTCCCAACCTGTTAATTCATTTTCATACATCCCCTCCATCTTATACATACACATGGGGAAAAAAATTTCTTTCTTATCTTCACCTCTCATACTATACTGTTATATATGGGCATCATATCATAGAAGTTTTCTCTATCTATGTGGTTTTTGTTTTCGTTTTTTCTACTTCCCTTCTTCCTTTTCTTTTCTTTTCTTGCTTTTCTTTTTGATTTGGCATTTGCAAGGTGATAATTCATCAGCTAAATTCAAAAGTTAGGTATATACTATCGCGCTCATACATTCATGCATGCATCCATACATGCATCGACTAGTCTCAACATACGGAGGGATTTCCTCCTGTTCTTTCATATCTCGTCAAATCATATCATACGGTACCACCCCATCCATCCAATCCATCCATCCATCCATCCATCCATCCATGCCAAAATCAAGATACATCGCTCATTGCGCCTCAACAAAGTTAACCAAGCACTTATGCTCTGCCACCTTGGAGAACAACTCATCATAAAACACCTCATACCGCGCCGTGATGCCGGGCGAATACTCTTCGAATCCCGGCGCGATCTCCGTCCTGTATTTCCGATACACGGTTGAGAGGAGGGTGGTCATTTCGGCCATCGCGAGGCTATTGGCGGAAAGTATACATTAGCGATCTTGACTCGAGCCGTTCCTCATTTCGTTTTGGAATATAAGGGACAGAACATATCACTCACTGCATCCCAATACACATCCTCCCCCCACTCGAAAACGCCCAAAACCACTTCTTCATCACCGCCACCTCCTCCACAGACCCCAGCCACCGCTCCGGATCAAACCTCAACGGATCCCCAAACACCTCCGGATTCCGATGCAGTCCGTACGGACTCATACTCACCACCGTCCCACCGGGAATCACATACCCATCAATAACCTCCTCCCTATCCGAGAACCGCGGCTCAGACCCCGGCAGCGGCGCAAACAGTCTCAACGTCTCTTTGATCACCGCATCGAGATACGGCAACCGATCCGCCACCACGGCGCGCACGATGCCATCCTCATCAATATCTGCCTCGTCATTAATAGCTAGCACCTCCGCGCGCAGCTTCTCCTGGAACCGGGCGTTCTTAGCCTGCGAGAGCGAGAAAATCGCCATCATCAGCGTGTCGCTGGTCGTATCGATGCCCGCGAGCAAATGGTCCGCGCACTCGCTGGCTACATCTAACAGGTCCAGCGAGACGCCCTTGGCCGCGTTGTCGTGCACGGACCAGAGCTTGTTCATGATCGATTCCTCAGGCCGCTGCTCGCCGGTTTTGCTGCTGTGGGGCCTGTCCAGGCCCTGCACGGCGGCGAGCCCGTGGGCGCGGATCCCCTCGAAGGTCGACGGCCGGCTCATGGGCAGGAGGTGCAGCGAGGTGATGAGCTTTCCCATCAGTCCCGCGCGCGTGTAGAGCCAGTTCGTTAGAGAGGGGAGGTGGACTGAGAACCAGGTTAGGCGTCTGCGGGCTGGGTTGAAGATTGAGTCGAGTAAGGAGCGGTCTTTGGCGGAGCCGGTGAGGCAGGCTGTTGCACCGCCGCCGGAGGCTGGGCCGTAGACGAATTTGGAGATTGAGTCGAGGGAGAAGTAGTGGAGGGCTGAGAAGATTTCTAGAGGTGCGTTGTTGGTGCGGTTTGCTTCGGAGGCGATTAGGGAGAGGAATTGGGCGGTTTTTTGTTGGACCATGGAGGTGTTGCGCGGGGAGAGGATGGAGGTTTTGGAGTAGGCGTGGTTGAGGAGTTTCTTTCGGGCTGTTTGGGGGAATTATTGGAGTCAGGGTCTTTTTCTTTTGCTTTAACTAGTTATCGAGATATCCTCTTCCCCCCCTTTTTTATATCCATAGCTCTCTCTCAACCCCTCACCAACACCAACCACCCCTTTTCAAGTATATTATCATTATTCATCAGTACTCACCCCCATGCTCCCTCATCCCCGCAAACGTAAACAAATTCTGCCTCCCATAAACATCAAACATGCGATAAAACGCACCCCGCTGGAACCCGCTGCCAGCCCCATAGATGGTCTTCAACGCCGCCAGGCTGCGAAAGGACACCTCATTCGGCCCGACACGCACCACGTCGCCATACTTATTATGCAGCGCCTCAATGGCCCGCGTCCGCTCGCCGATGTAGTCGTCATATGCCAGCCGCCATTTCGTCAGCGCGTAGGATTTGGGGCCCGGCACGCGGCGGAGCGGGGAGGCGAGGAGGTTTGTGTAGATGCTGTAGAGGGCGCGGAGGGTGAGGAGGAGGGGGAGGGCGGTGAGGAGGTTGAGGGGGGAAAACATGGTGATTGATTGTTGAGAGTAGTTACGATGAGGGGCAGGGAGGGATAAATGAAGATAAGGAGTCAGTTAAGTTATGAGTTGTGCTCACTCCTCTGCGAGCTGCTGGCATATTTCCTAGCCCAATCTCCATGTATATGGTCTTGGGGAGATAGATATATAGCTAGTTAGTTCGTCACACAGCTTACTCGGCAAGCCCAGCGCTGTCCCGCACGAAAGCGCAATCAGTTAAATACTAGCAGTAAATAAGCTTCGCTATCTCTGTCATTGCCGTGCATACTAGTATTGCAGGTTTCCCGGTTACGTATTGCAGTCGTATTCCCGTTACGTTGGGCAGTACGACGATGGACAATCGGGTTATCAGGTCCATAACCATGGAAAGAATATTGCATTAGCAGCATGAGCTTTCGCAGCAACCATTCTGATTCGTGGCGGACGGGCCGATGGGCTGATGTCACTGTCCAGGCCGGTCTGATATTGGCCTTCGCTCTGTCCGACGGGCAGACTAGGGGATGACGCTAGACTGATAAGGCTCGAATATCCCTATCTTGAGACTAGAGTTTAATGCGGAGCGTTTCTTGGGAGCGTGGGATAATGCGGGGAAGATTGGCTAGGGGAACCCTGGGACTACTGGGCGATCAGATCCTCTTTGTTATTTCTTTTATCGGATTTTTTTTTCTCGGAAAGACGACTTGAAGGAGAAAGGATTCAAATGGGAACGGGCAAGAGATATGTGGTCTATGAGATTGCTTTCTCCTTCTCTATTATATAGAATTCAGGGGTAATAGAAAATAATTATATGAGTGCACTGCACATGAGATTAACAAAAGAATGAAATGACTTAAGCAAGTCAATGCAAATAGACAAGTAAACAAACAGCAAGTCAAACCCTCCCAGCTTGTCCGCACATCCAGACCATTCCATACCCCCTCTCTACATTGGCAAGATCTTCAGCAGAATCTTTTCCGCCAGCCCAATTGGTTTCTCCTCCAACAGCATCTCATGCGTCTCAATTTCAGTCTTGGACTCGCCCAACGCCAGATCCAGCTCCATTGCCTTAACCCTTTTTGTCCGCTTCAGCAACTTGTATCCCGCAAACATGACTATATAAAACCCTAGCATGCTGTAGTTCAGGAAGAAATACTTGATGTCCCAGTTCTTGGGGTAGTCGATGAACAGATCAAAACCGATCAGGAAGATCATGATAAACATCGAAGCGACGGCGAGATAAGAGGTGTATGGCTGGAATCTTCCGACGTATGGAAGGGTTTTGCGGTCGATGCCCTGGGCTTTCATCGCGCGGTAGAAGAAGATGTAGGTTAGGCCGACGGAGAAGTGGTTCAGGAGTTGATTGGCTGTAATCATAATAACGAGACTGTTTCCTGTGGCATTAGTTGTGGTCGATAATCGGATTTTTCGAGGAATATAGAAGAGAGCACATACTAGTCCATCACCTTGGAAGAAGCTTCTGAGACTTGGAGCAAGCTAAGCAAACAGATTGACAATGACGCCATGAGAGCCCAGAATCTGATTTTAGCTGTCAGCCCTTACTGCAGTCGATAGTATAAAGGCAGAGAGTGAACCTACGGAATCCCATTCTTCGTGCAATAGGAGAAGAACTTTGGCGCCTTCCCTTCCACAGCCATACCATGAAGTGTTCTCGCAGCGCAGAACAGCAGCCCATTTCCCGCACTAATCAAAGAGAGCAGGATTCCAGCGTTGACCACACTCCCAAGACCGGCAATTCCAAAATTCTTCATAGAAATAACATATGGTGACGCAGCGCCTGTCGATATGCCCTCATCGTGCATCTTGGCCAGCGTAGGATCGTTAGAGGGGATGCAAATACCCACACAAATGGCGGCACCGACGAAGAAGAGGATGATGCGAATGTAGAATGTGCCAAAGGCGCGTTTGAGGACCATGCGCGGATTTTTGGTCTCGGCTGCAATCATGCTCAGGTACTCCGGTCTATTTGATTTATAGGTTAGAATATGTGCTACTCATGCGGACGGGAAATACCACATACCCACAGATGTTAAATCCGGCCTGAACTATGGCGGCCAACACGCCCAAAAAGCGCCCGGTAGAGCCATCCAGAAGGTAATCCACGAAGGGACCCGGTTCTTTCCAGTAACGGAACCCGTAGACATCATGTTTGGGGTTTCCGCCAACCATTGTGACGAATGTATAGGCAATAAGGGCCAGGGCAAGGAGGATTTTGAAGAAGCCCATGTAGAACTCGGCCGCACCGAACCATGATACCGAGATGACGTTGAGTACGCTAAGGCGAGTTAATATTCAGGGGTAATTGTATGGCTATACGGGGGCTAACAGGTATACGACCATCATGATCACCACGACAGCCGCTGCAGGCATCTAGAAAGGGGTTAATTGTCATACTATAAAACTTTTTTCAGAGAAGGAGAGAAAATCTACTCACCACATCCGTCCAATATCCAATCATCAGACTCACGGCAACAATTTCGAAAGGCACAAGCAATGCCCTACCACCATCAGCCAATGCCACTTTTCGTTAATAGGAAATGGACGTACATATTCAAAAAGTAATTCCAACCCATTGCAAAGCCAAATGCTTCATCCACCCATTTCGAGCCGAACGTGATAGTCGCGCTGTGGACGGGCATGTAAACAACCATCTCGGCTACTCGGAGTTAGTGCTCTATTCTCAGATATATAGACATAGGGGAAACCTTACCATAACATTCATTCACAGCCAACATACAAGTTCCCCAGATGAGAAAGCCGATGAGCAACCCGGCCGGGCCAGCTTTAGGGAGTGCATTACCGATACCGACGAAGATACCTAGAGGGCATCAGTTAGCCAATTCACGATAGCAACGATCCTGACATTATTTAAAGCTCACCAGTTCCAATAGCAGCGGATAACGCAAAAAGCTGGACTTCTTTCACACCGAGTTTTCTATGAAGATGCTGGGAGTTGAGACTGAGGAGGTGGGAGTCCCCCTTTTCCGCACCAGATTCAACACTGCTTTCAGCAGCCTCGGTCTCGGAGGACTTGACATCTGGAGGGCCCTTTTCAAAAACCAAGGAGCCAGACATGATGCGGGACAATGGAACCAAACAGAGGGGAGGTGGATTAATGGTAGAAGAGGAGACGGCGGTGGAGATGGTAAAGGGGAATTGAAGACGGACAAAATGTCCGTTTTAATAACTGCCATGACTGCCATGTTCATACATACACCTTTTCTGGTCTTTGATAACAGCTTCCAAGTTGTTCTTAGCAGCATCTTCTATCCCACTAGAATTCCTAGTTCAGCTGCCTGAGGAGATAAAGCTGATATCGCGTTTTCGATAGACGAAGGCGCTAGGGGGTGGGGCTGTTGATAGCTCTACGCTCTGATAAGGTCATTGATAACTACTACTATTAGTGTTGCTATAAGGATCAAACCACCAAGCGCTTCGATGGATAAATGAGTATCGTGAAACAGATAATAATAAATGTTCCATAGTATACGCCATGACTGGTGGCCGATGTGTAGCCTCTGGAAATGTCGGCTGCATGGGCCACCCACAGATGCCTCAAAAAGTCTCCCGGACCCTTCGGGATAGAGATCCATAGTGCCCTGTAGGTAACAAATCAATATAACAACCTACAGGAGATGAAAGGGAGATGGATTTTGCATGAACCGGGTAAGGAGACCAGTTGCATATGCTGTCTCAGCTGTTTGTCCATGGGCAGTGTAGAGTCTCAAGGCCTCAGAAAAGGGTCACTGTATACAAAGTTCTTGATGAGAATCGAGAGTGAGACGACGGCGGATGAATGGGGAGTCATTATCACCAGCCTCTGAGCAACATGCTCAGATTTAAGCAAAGCGAAAGAAATCACATATTAGATACCAGTTCAATATAGCCCCCCCCGGGAAGATGAACCAGGTTAATAATTCATCATGGATGAAACTCAAAAATGGTTCTCTTTGTCGGACTGGGATGGTTCACAGTCCTTTAAAAGGCGTGGTGTTCTCGAGCTTTGGTAGTGAACTGGTGTCCACCGACAACCGGAGGTGATCAAGTTGGACAGTGAAGGCGGGAAAAGGATGCTATTCCCCAATAGCGGTATCATAAGAATAAAGAGTTTATAGAAATAGCAGAGTAATCACCTGCTATGTTGTTGGATTACAATGAATGCACTTCATTTAGCCGCAGAAAGACAGAAGATACTATTAATGCCTAAAAAAAGAAATTGACACAACAAATTCCAAAAGAAGATCAAACATGAAGAGAGGAAAAAATAAATCAATAAACCAAAGTCATCCTCGCCGAGTAGCTTCCCATGGATACACAAAAATGCCTTCGCCGGACTCCTGCCACCAGCGTTACTCTGACAGCTACGCGTGGTCTTGTCGATAGGATACTCGATACTTCGATCCACCTTCAATTCCCAAACTAGAACAAACCCGGCAATATAAAATCAAGCGGATATAGCAGTCGGGAGTATTGAATCAGCGAGCGTTTTCGATTTTGCTGGTGAAATCCTCCAGATCGAACGAGGTTCTGTCGAATGGGATTTCAATTATGTTTTTGTGGGTTCCCTTATGTCCGACCCCCTTGTTTCCAGACCTAATGAACGTTTTAACGGCGTTGTCATCTGCTTGGGCATTGGCCTGGATCTTAGCCACGGCTAGGTTCGGATTCTTCGAATTCTGATGGACATCCACGCGAAGATTCTTGGTTTTAATGACGTTGCTTTGTGTAATTGCGTTGTCGGGTAGAACCTTGAGGAGTTTGCCGTAGTTGTTTCGAACCGCATTTGCGAGATCTGAGAGGACGGTTTTCCAAGCCATAGATATCTTGTGTGCGTGGAGATCGGATTTTGGACAAAAGGAGGTTATATGTAGCACGAGTATATAAAGCAAGGGATCTTATTGTCAATAGGCAAGTAGAGCAATGATGTGTCTGGAGAGTAGAATGAGAAAGAAGGGGATATCAAAAGACGGAAAACAAGAGAGTATTTATGCGCAGTAGTTGAAGAGCCTCCCATTGTAGTCACTGTCTTAAGCGCCCAACCCTTGCCCGCATTGAGGCTGAGGCGCCCATTCTTAGAATGCCATAAGACTGGAGTAGAAGGTCAAGATACTAGATGACTGAGGCATAGGAGGAACCTCATCCAAGACTTCAAAAGATATCAGAACATCTGTTGCAGTCTTTGTCTTGGGTCCAAAAAAATCCATGTTTTGCATGTCAAGGCGCCAAACGGTTGGCTATGATAATTCAAACATCCGCCGCGCAGGGCTCCCATGCTCTTTGGTGCCTGCATATCGGGCGCGTGCTGTAACACAAGTTGCTGTGATGATATATGATCTCCAATCGAAAATAGAATCAAGTTAGCGCTGTGGGTGGGCGGTTATTACGGGACCCAAGCTGGGGCAGGCGGAACCAACCAATGGGAAGTTCCCCAGGTTAACGACCGTGTAACTAGTTAACTAATACCTTGGTGCAGCCAAGAACCTTGGAAGCTGCTATCACAGCTTCGGTGCAACTTCCAAGACACGACGTCTTCCTCTCTTCACCACAGCGATGGCCTGGAAGTCTTTTCAACGAGCTGCTCGATTGAACGACTGTATTTTGCGAGGATACGGACAAAGGATGAGCTTCTTCTCGGTGTTTTCCTTTCGAGGAGGTAGAGATACCCCAGTTCGGAAACCAGAACTGTACATCGAAAAGCCTGACGGTACTCGTAAGTCATGCCAACAACATCCACGTCCGCGGTTTAGCCCGTCCGGTTCTCACGCCTTGATAGAAGAACGAGCCGCAATAGAAGACTTGTTCAGATACACCCGGCATCGATGGATGTAAGTGGAACGTGAGAGATGTACCGTAATCTCGACTTCCATCTGACAGGATGAATAGCTTCAACGAGGAAAAGGAAATGGCACGTCGTTATCGGAAATTCGATCTTCAGAAGTTAATTGACGTTGCCATTGATGCCGCCGGCCATGGAGCACAGAGCTGTAAGTCCCATTCCTTGCTGTTTCACACCAGTGTTTTCGTACTTATTCCTCTCTTCCAGGCACAAAGGTGGTGAAATGTGTGGAAGGATTGCATAACAAAGCTCTGCTCTTGACAATGGATAATGGCAAGGAAGTATTTGCCAAACTTCCTAATCCCAACGCTGGTCCTGTGCGATACCTGACTGCTTCAGAAGTTGCAACACGGGAATTTGTCAGTCATATCAGGCCTCCTCTTGCGTAACCTAACCTAACCTCGTTTCCTTAGCTTCGCGAGGTAGTGAACGTGCCAGTCCCTCGGATTTGTGCGTGGTCCTGCGACCCAGCGAATCCAGTTGGCGCTGAGTATATCATCGAAGAGAAAGCCGCCGGCACAAGGCTGGGAAGCCTCTGGAACGACTGGCCGCGGAAGTCAAAATTGCGAGTAATCGAACAAGTTTGCAAGATTGAACACGCACTCACCGCCGTCAGATTCACCAAACATGGCTGTCTTTATTTCAAGCCAGATTTGCCTACTTCATCGAAGGAGCAAAATGGTCCCCTCTTGGTTGAGCCATCGCCATCTGTGCAATCTGCTGATCTAGACAGATATGGTATTGGGCCTGTCGTAAGTGCAGAACTTTGGGGTAGTGGTCGAGAAGATATGGATTTGGATCGAGGGCCGTGTGAGTATAACTAAGTAGCAATTCACGTCTGATTCCTGGCTAATCCGATACATGCAGGGCGAGTACCTGAAGATTACGCCAGAGCCATAGGAAACAACGAGGTGGCTTGGATCCAAAAACACGCATCTCCCCGATTTAATTATTATGCCTCTCTCAAAGAGTCAGAGCTCCCAGACCAGGCTCTTGCCCTTCTCTCAAAATATCTGCAAGTTTCCCCGTACTTAGTTCCCTTCGAGGACGACCGAGAGGCTGTCGCAAATGTTCTCTGGCATCCCGATCTCCATCTCGACAACGTCTTTGTCGACCCAACTACATGCCAAATCACCAGCATAATTGACTGGCAGAGTGCCAGTATAGCGCCGCTATTTTACCAGTCCTGCATCCCCCGTATGTTTAGACATGACGGCCCGGTGCGCGAAGGCTGGGCTGTTCCCGAACGGCCAGACGACTTCGACAGTTTGAGTGAAGAGGAACAGAAGCAGATGGACCAGGATTTGGAAAGTGAAAGAATGCATAAATTCTACGAAGCGATGGTTTATAAACATGCGCCAAGTCACTGGGAAGTACTGCAGCGACACAGAGACGTCCAGCTAAAACGGAATCCAACATGGCTTGTCACTGGGGTCTGGGAGAATAGAGATTTGTTCTTCTTGCGTCAGAGTCTGATTGCCATTATAGCGCTCTGGGATACGCTACCACACTCTAACGGCAATACGGTGGAATGTCCTATTACCTTTTCGCGAGCCGAACTTGATCTTCACGCAAAGGAAGACGAGAACATGACCGGAGTCGGAAATATGCTCAAGTTATTTCGAGACAAGGGGGTTCTTCCTGTTGATGGGATGGTGGATCCGGAGGACTATGAGGCTGCGAAGGATAATTCTGTGAAATACAAGGAGATATTTGTTGGTTTGGCTAAGGATGAGGAGGAGAGGGAGTTGTACGATAAGCTGTGGCCGTATCAGGATCAGTAATGCGGGTAGAGAACCCCCCCCGGGGTTCAGATCGCTAACTATGGCTAATATGACGGAGGGAAATCAAGCTCAATGCCAGCATCACTGCTCCCCCCATGCAGTTATTGTACGTGCATGGAAGACGTGCATAGAAGATGGAGAGAAGTATAGGCAGGCAGAAGCTAACGTCGAAGAGGACATAATAATGAAATTCTTTTAATGAGATTAAATGTTTAGAAGGGTAAAGGAAATAAAAAAAGGATAAGTTGAACCATGCCAACGAAGTCGACCAGCAGAAAATAAAATACTGCATATAAACAACTTGAGCAGCCTTTATATGAAGGTGTAGAAGAGAATAGCATTTTTATACTAACCAGAGGTCCCTAGTAATCTTGAAGACATACTACGCATACTTGTTGGTTAAGCGTTTGTATGGCCGTTAATTGTTGGATGGATCAGCCAGCTATTATGGGAATAGGGGGTAAAAAGTACTCAGTGGGGTTGAAAGGCGAACATGATTTTAACCAACACAAGAAAATAATAGTGTGGCCGCAGGCGTACCATAATTAGAGCTAATTTATTTGTATTTGATTATTATAATAGCTGCAAAAGAAAATAACAATCGTAAAACGGTTTAACATTTCTAGCAATAAAAAAGCAAGGGGTATTGATATCTAAAGGGGTCTTAAAAACACAGATCGCCGCATGAAATCCAGGATATAATGAAAATTGGTTCCCTTTTAACCTCCCGCCGGAAAATGCTTCTTATTAATCAACAATCATAAACCAAAAAGAAACTCCAATCCCACTTGAACATTCTATTTCCGCTTCCTTGATTTTGCACTCGAGCGTCGATTCTTGGATACCCCCTGAGGCTTTGCTGACACTGTAGATTTGGCTTTCCCTTTCTTTGGCTTTGGTCGGGATGCAGCCTTAGGTGGATTGGGAGATGCCGTTACATCCGGTTTTGTGGCCGCCCTAGGCTCCGGGCGTCGGAGTCGTTCACTTCTACGTGGAGGTGTGCTGGCGGGTTTGGGGAGTGATTTGTTCGCCGCTGGTTCGAGTAATGATGAAGGTCCACCTAAGGTCACCGCTGCGGAACGGTTGGATCGTCGCCTAGGCCCAGGCCGCTTCTTTGCGGCGGAAGACTTTGATACCTTTGGCGAATGCACCGGGCCTAGAAAAGTTTCGTTGAGTGATGGAGGTTGTCTATCTTCGCCGGGAGATAGTGCCCTGTTAGATTGTTCCATCTGCCCCGTCGTGGGACCAAGAATTTCTCTCTCTTGGCTATGGGGAGGTGTGTTCGAATCCAGAAAACGCTCGACATCACCGTCTGCCGATGCAACCGAGTTACCTGCAGACTGTTCTCGCCGAGGTGTGCTCACCCCGCCTGATGTTTGGCGAGTATCTGTTTGATTATGAAGACCGAACGTAAAAAGGGGTGGTCGAGGCGCTTCTTCCTCATTATGGCTATCATCCCCAAGGGGGTTCGCCTGAACAGGCGGGAGACCGTCTGCTTCCTCTTCTTCAAACTCTTCAAACGGATGCTCATGCTTCCATGTCATTCCAGGTAGTATGCCCCATTTAACATTCCAAATTTTTCGCCTGACCCACGTGCTTTTGACAGTCTCGTAAGCTTTCGCATTAATGTCCGCAGCAGTAGTGGCATTTGCTTCCTCGTTCCCTGTCTGACGTTGGATTCGTTCGCTCTCTTTCAACAGCTGGTAGACAAACTGATGAAAGGGGCGTGAAGCCTCACGTTCGCGCTTACGTATAGCTAGCCGGTCTAAAATACGTTGCTTCTCTTCATCGCTCTTTTGTCGGCTCCGCTTCCCGAACAAGGAGACAGTCTCGCGGTCAGTCTCCGTTTCGGATTCAACTTCAAGGGGCTCTTCATGCTTCCATTTCCCGTGGGCAAAATAAGTCCAGTTGTCATTCCAGATGCCCTGCTCGACCCATCGCTTCTTAACATTTTGGTACGCTACGTCGTCAAAGTTTACTCTGCCCGGCAGAGGCTCTGTCCTGTCTCTATCCGCCTTGATGATACGTTCTGTCTCCTCGTCTCTTTGCTTTGAGAATTGTTCATAAGGAACCGATGCTTGCCACTCCTCTAAGAGGCGAAAGTGGCGCTCTTCGCGTTGGCGCTGCTCCTCCGTAGGCGGATTGGAGCTCTGGGATCGTGTTGAGTTATGCGACTGGTGTGATCTGTAGGATGGGGGCGAATCACTGAATCGGCGGTTGACTTGCTGTGGATCATCCTGTAAAGCTTGCAAGGCGGAGTGAACCCTAAACAAGCCATCCCCTCGAAGAGTGCCGCCAGAAAAGAAGTCCATGGTAAGTTGATGATACCACTAGCAGCAGGAGGAGTATCTATCAGCAGAGGCGAGGTCGCGATGTGAGGGGATGTGAGGAAGAAGGTGATGGAGAGAGAAACAACCGTCAAAGGCGGCTGGAGTTTTGGGGCCAGTCATGTGACACACATGAGTGATGGATGGACAATTCATTATTTGTTTCCAAATAATCCACAATCCACGGACCAGTCCCTTTTCCAATAGTTGTTGTTTGTCCTCCAGCTGTTTGAAGATGATGTTGGTTTTAGCACGGGTTGTTCCGCGCGATATCCCGTTCTGATTGGCCAGAACCGCCTCAGAGCCGCATCCAGCGCTTTGACCACTTGAGGCTCAAACACGGAGGTTATCAACTTCAACTTCAAAGAAACCAACTGGATAAACAGGATCGATTAATTCGCCGTTTGTTGATGCCCAGCACCCATGTTTGTTCTTGGCTGCAAGCCAATGATGGATTCACAGATCCCAGTCACCCCTCAATCACCGGCAGGATGTGTGCCCAACTCCTCCGCCCCATGCAGCCAGCACATTTTATTGATACCTACAACTGTGTCTCCCATGATCGTTCAACTGGCATGTCAGCCTTGGAGTCAACGCGTCACTGCTGCTCAGAGCTGTGTGTGATAAAGCCGTGTCGCCCGCCGTTCAAAGTATCCAGTTCAAGGCATTTTCAAACTCTTGCACTCTCCCGCCTTCAACTACTTTAAGCCATCATCTTGCTCTGGGCTTATCGCTTCGACAATGTCTCCTCGGCCCCATCCCCATCCTCTTGCACTATTTTCCCTCGTACCCAAAAATGACCGGGCCAAAGCTGTGGTCGCCGATCCCTTGAATGCCCACCTTGTCTCCGGGTCAGGGACTAAATTCGGGCTTGACATCGGTCTTCATATTCGCTCCAAATCACCTAATACTCTTGCAACGCTGGGACGTGGTGACGTTGATGTCTATGTGGCAGGCTCCACTATCGCGAAGACCCAGTGCTCGTTTGAGATAGACCAGAACACCAATATTGTTATGCTCTACGACAGGTCGCACAGTCAGACAACTCAGGCCTTTGGCGATGATGCCATCCCGTTTGAGCATGGGCGCGCGCGCAAGGTTGTCGTTCACAAAAAAGTCAACTCTATACTTGGAATGGGCGGTGCAATGCGAAACCTAGTTCTATTCGAGTTGAAATGGCATCATGATCTCGCTACCATGACAGAGGTGATCCAGAGTCGTCAAAGCATCCCCCTAGGCGTTGAAGAGAACCCCCGGCTTGCTCGAACTATTGATGAGGCCGATACTGTCTTGCCCTCTCGGCGAGCGACCAGACTACACACGCCGGGGCCGGGTCGACTAAAGATTAGATACGCCAAAGTTGATAGGCTTGGAGCTGGCCAGTTTGGGGAGGTACACAAAGTCATTGACGCGGACTCTGGCAGGCTCATGGCCGTTAAGATACTTAGGCGGCCCGGGAGCGGAGCAAAAGGAGAACAGGAGAGATGGATGGAATTACTGAAGCGTGAAGTAGAAACTCTTGCCAGGATTGACCATGTGAGTAAGACTCCCATGGCCATTGTGCAGACCAACTAATGAACTCCAGCCACACATTGTCGATTATATAGCGTCTCAATGTTGGGACCGACCCGAGATAGAGATTTTCATGGGTCTAAAGGAAGGGACGTTACGGTCATTAGCTGGGAGCCGAACCGGCCTAGATTTTGCTGATTCTGTTTTCAAACAGATGCTCCAAGCACTTGACTGTCTTGCATTTAACGGTATAATTCACCGAGATGTGAAGCCAGATAACATCCTCTATACAACGGATCCGAACGGCGCTTACCACTTCCAACTCGGAGATTTCGGTCTTTGCAACCGGAATATTAGTGCCCATAGTCAGGTGGGGTCTCCACTTTTTATGGCTCCAGAAGTATATCGGGGACAGGCACAGACCCATAAAGTAGACGTTTGGTCGCTCTTTGTTACCATGCTGTGGCTAGTTGACGTAAATGGATTTCGTCAGGCGTCAATGAAGTTTAAGGCTGCTGATGATGTGGTCAAGGCAGTCTCATCTGCAACTTCGAACGAGAAGTTTTCAAAGATCCAGGAAATGGTAATCGTCAACCCGGAGGAGCGCGCTTCCGCGGCCCAAATTCTCCTCAAGATCTTCGGCGGCGAGGGGCTCAGCACTCCGAAGAATCAGGCCATTCGCCCATTGGCACTGAGTACACGACAGCAAAAAGGTCTGCAGAGGCATACCCCTCCACCTTCGACTGTTCAGTATCGAGTCGGTAAACCTCAAGCTAGCCATCGAATACGAGCCTCCAGGCCAATGATTGAGAGGCGTCTGGAAGAAGCATCTAGTCCTGGCCCTGCAGAGAAGCCCGAGGTACCTGGCGCATTTCCAAGCGACAACGCCGATCGCGAAGACAAAAAGCGCAAGGAGTACAGATACTTTTCCTGAGATCCATCACTTCCACCGTGGAAAACGGAGATGATATGATTTATCATCTATATCTGGATATATATGATTAACTTTGGAAACCGGATAAAGAATCCAGCCCGCATATTTATGAAGCTGCATGCACAAACCGGAATATAAAGTAATATTCCTTCTAAACGCGCCACATTTGCTACTCCTTGGAACGCTTTCTCCTCGGGATTCTGCTCCGCCTTTCATACCTTCTATTCCCCACATTTCTTGTATATGCAAAGATGTTTTCCCTCATATTCCCATTTCATTAGCGTATGGAGTTTGGCACTATACACACATTTTCGGTTTTTATGTTCAGGATGAAATTTGTTAGAATCAACTAGTTGTTTGCCTCAATGTTTAGCACGGCGCGAGCAAACCCAGGATCCCCATTTTTGGTTATTTACTACTCAGCATTTTCTCAGGCGCAAATCTCGGCCTCATACTCTACTCGTCGATTATGTTTGATTTTGACTTTTCTCCGGATATTCCACCATAGCTCAACTACCCTCGCTCGTGGTTACAAGGGGTAGTCCTCACTAGTCTGCTCGCCAATGACTACTGTGGAAGGGCGGTAATATAGCTTCCAGCAATTATTTAGCCCTTATTTACTTTGTCTTTTGTTGTGAGTGAGTTACCTGGGCTCACCTATATTCTTTCATCTTATGACAAATAGTGCATTATTTAGCACCCTGGCAAAGGGAGGGGAGATACATGGACATCACTCATGTCCCTTCCAAAGAAAGGTGTTGATGGGGTTCCGATTGTACACCACCTGGCTCGGGCAGGGAGCAAACATCTGCGGCTCTCTTCCTCCTACCCAAGGCGTGTTACGGGGCTTACGCAGAGAGTTTTACTCAAATATTATTGCCCCGCTGCATCGATTGCGGTCCTGGCTATTTTTTGCATTTCGCCTCCGGCAGTGGCATTGTCAGCACCTTTTGGCATATCTCAATGATCGATTATACCATCAGATGGCATAACATACCCAGCGAATATTTGTCTTCGCAACTTAAGGTTGGTCGTTGACATTTCCTTTTTGGGAACTGCTGCTTAGGGCTTGGCTCCACGTGATCTCCAACTTTATCTCAACTCCCTCTCTTGGGTATTACAAAAGTTGGTGGGCAGCGGTGTCCGGGCAGACGAAATAACGACAATAATGAAGTTCCCAATGAGATGCCAAGGGACCTCTCAGTGGAACTCTGACCGCTTAAACTGCCTCCATTGATACTAGTAGTACTAGTACCGACGAGAAATCCGCATCAGATAACGAATGCGCCCTAAACTCGCGCCCCTCAGTGGGCTTATCTCGGTTTATTGATCCCTTTATCAATTTCTTTATCAGCTCTGATGACTTCATATTTTACAGAGATGCATGTCATGATTGTGGCTCGGTTGAAGCTCTATTAACTCTATTTTTTGGGTCTAATATGTTGATAAGGCGGAGGGGTTGTTGTATAAGGACCCCATTCATTTATTTTTTGTCCCTTTCTTGCATGACTTCTCCTGTGAATATTTCAATGATATTTACGAATTTCCTTTGATTCTCTCACCATGAAGCTGTTACGTTCTCAAAGCTCACTGCCCTTCGTGCTGGCATTGAGCCAGGCAGCATCGGCGCTGAACCTTGGACCTGACTATACGCACCCAATTGAGGGTATGATTGTTGTCCAAAAACTGAAACCAAAAACAGAGAGCAAGAATATTAACAAATGCGAAACAGATCTGGACAAGGACCTCCCCTTCTCGCAACCAGTCACATTCGCCCATCTCGAATGGCAGCGATGTTTAGCCGAATCCCATAACACCGTACCCCAACCCCTCCATCCCCCCATACCCCCCGGCAAATAAACAAACAAAATCTAACAAATAAATCACAGCCCCTCGACATTGCCATCCTCGGCTTCCCCTACGACACCAGCACCTCCTACCGCCCCGGCGCCCGCTTCGGGCCGCGCGGAATCCGCGCCGGCTCCTCCCGCGAGAAGAAGGGACGAAGCTACAACACCATATGGGGCCTCGACCCATTCTCCGATGACAACGGCCTCAGCATCATCGACTGCGGCGACATCCCCATCACCCCCTTCGACGCCGCGCACGCCTTCAAGCAAATGGAGCAGGGGTACCGGCAGGTCCTCTACCACCCAACAACCAAAACTAACGTGGCAGAAGACGGGAAAGAGGGGGAGGGAGAGGGCTGGAAGCACCCGCGCATCCTCAGCTTAGGCGGCGACCACTCGATCGTCCTGCCCATCCTGCGCTCGCTGAAGACAGTCTACGGACCCGTGTCGGTCATTCATCTCGATTCGCATTTGGATACGTGGGATCCGTATGGTGGGTATACGGGGATTGCGTCGGAGCAGTCGGCGGTTACGCATGGGACGTTCTTCTGGCATGCGGCGAGGGAGGGGTGTATTGATAAGGGGAGGAGTGTGCATGGGGGGTTGAGGACGAAGTTGTTTGGGCCCGGGGATTATGAGGTTGATGAGGAGGTGGTGGGGTTTCATCGGATTGAGGCGCATGAGATTGATGAGATTGGGGTAAAAGGGGTTGTAAAGAGGACGAGGGATGTGGTGGGGGATAATCCGGTTTATCTTTCTATTGATATTGATGGTATGATTGTTTTTTTTTTTTTTTTG